>JAQIXT010002072.1:0-12339 GCA_034700445.1 Stenotaenia linearis
AAAAATAGAAGTGTTTACATCCGACCAGCGCCATCTCTGGTCAGCGCTGTTAGTCTGTGATTTACCCAACCGTGACAGTTTCTTAATTTTCTAATTTTTGTTTCTTAATTTTCTAATTTTTTTTTCTTATTTTTTTCTGATTTTTTTTTCTTAATTTTTCTAATTTTTTTCCCACTTTTTCTAATTTTTTTTTTTTTTTTTTTTTTCTTAACTTTTTTTCCTGGATTTTTCTAATTTTTTTTTGAAAATCGCCTGAAAATCAATCGACGCAGATCGCGTACTATTTCGGCCACGTTCGGAGGCTCGATTGCGTCAGCGGTTTTAATGAATTGCTGTCGAACCCTCGAATAGGGTTAAAAGGCGATAAAATGTGATATTTAATAAATTTTTAGCCATTGGTGGTTAAAAACCACCTATATAGGACAAAAAAAACATGGGTGAATCCAAAAATCAACTTTAGTTGCCATTGGAGTAACCCCCAAGCCGTTACAAAGCCATTTTGGTGGTCGGCAGCCCTTAAAATTGGGCCCGACTAAATGTCAGTCGTCAACCAACAGTCGTCAGTCGACAGCCAGTTGATCATTCCAGGCCAAACGCCAGACGTCCAATGACTGTCGACAGTCAGATGGTGACAGTTAAATCGATTTTTATCCATATTTAATTGATTTTTTATTTGCTGATTATAAAATAATCAAATATTCAAACAATTGCACTTTTATGTTAGTATTATCTTTTCCAGTGGTTTCCCTGCTTAATAGGTTTATTTGAGGTAGTGAAGTGTTCCTTCTGAGCTACCATTGGTTTGTCCTGTTAATGAAAGGTCATACAGGTATTTATTGATTCATTTAGTTATTCATGAGAGTGTATTTATTTTATTTGTAGTTACTTAAATCCTACATTTGTTATAATATATATTTACAAAGTGTTTATTTTATTTACCTTATGTATGACTGCTATTTTTTGATTGGTTGGTGTAGTGACAACATGCGTGTGAGGCCAAGATGTCACTGCTCATGCTTGTCATGCAAGTTCTCTGTCTTTGTTTAGACATTAAAACTGCTGACTATGTTTTCTAAAAGTTTTGTCAACACTTATTTATGTATCCAGTTCCAACATGTTGCTACGGTATGCGGGCCGGCTGGTAGTACGATGATTCCTGCCGTTGGTAGGATGTTTGTTGATAGCTATCTCGTGGTCGTTGTTGATAGGCTCGCTGTTGTGGCTGCTGTTGTGGCTGGCAGTAGCGTTGTTCCTGAGATTGGTACCTTGGTTGTTGTTGTTCTGCATCGTGTTCCAGTGCAAATCTCACTTTGTGTGGGGCATTGAATGGTGCATCATAATCCGCAACAACGGAATGTTTATTTTACCACGACCACGTTTCGGTCCTAGTCCCATCATCCTTAGCTGATGACACAACGATTGCGTCACAATCGGCGCACTGTGAAGTTTCCGATTCGGATCTTCCTCCCATGCCATGTACGCGGTTACTTCTTGCGTCATGGTAGATACGAGTCGATTGGCATATGCTTGCCAGATCGTCGGCCGGTGTTCTGGCATTTGAAGCCATCGATTGTAGTAGCTCGGTTGGCGTTATTGGTTTCTCGGCCTCTAACAGAGGGCTGGGCAGCGGCACTGGTGGGTCGTCCTCTGGTCGGACAACTCGCTTCCACAGGATATAACCAGCATTTGGCACTGTCTCGGCCAGACATTTATTTGTGCCCCATCGATGGTTGATGGCTCACGAGAAGTGTGTTCTTGCTTTGAGCAGACCTTCTCTGTACAATTCCCAGGACTATATTGGAATTGCCTCCTTCCACCAGAATACTGTGACCACATCATCGCTAAGTCCTGTAGCTTCCCATTGGTCCAATCGCGCTCTCGTGGCTTCGGAGAATCGCTGTAATAAAATTAATTTTTTAATTTAACCGTCCTCTTTTGCTGAAAATTGAACGAATTTGACAAATTTGAACAAAATTCGTTAAGTCTTTGCTTTTAAAATTCATTGAAAGATGGCGCCGCACTCGAGTGTGTGACGTCTTTCCCGGCGAGTACGTATGTTTTACCTACTTTTCGTATGTTTTGCTTAAATACCTGTCGATTCCCAATTACTTCGTGTAATGCACGAAGTTCCTTGTCAATCCCCTCGTCCATGGCCAACTCTTGCGGAACGGCCGCATATATATTCAAATTTGCCATGATCCTTAGCAATTTGTCTCTAACTGATTTTCTATCGCTCATCTTCACTACGATAATCGATCACAATGACTTATGGGTATTTAGCTTCGGTTGGGCTATGACGTCATTCATAGTCTCTTTATCCCATTGGTTGTAACTATTTATTAGTTACTTCCTCTCCCTCACCATCCCACTTTCTGTGAATGGGCACTGACAGTTCTAAGTCTGGACAGTCATGATTTTATTTTTTCGACTGAATCGTCTGATTTAGTCATTCCTCCCCCAACTAACATTAACTCCTCCATCTGAGTCGTTATAGTTGTTTCTTTGTCTTGAGGCGGAGGTGCATTAAATGACAGTTTCAATTCAAGGTTAACGGCCTCCGAACTATCAGAGGGTGGCATGTTTGTTGTTATCATGGGTTCTGGCTGAATCTCTACTTCAATTTCATGATTTTCATTGTCGGGAGCGAGAATTTCGGATTCTTCATCCCGAAAGAGTGTCGACGCCTCCACTGATTGGGTCAGCCTTATTTTGATTTTCTCGCCAATGTGGTTGCCAAAATTCAGGTAAGTATGGGGTTAACTCTGCCGAATTAACCGATTTAACAACTACGTCATCTTCCAGATGCTGTAATTCAAATGCATGGCCGCCATGAGATTTTGTGATTAAATAAGGGCCGTCACGAGCATCAGCCAGACTTCGCGATATACCCTTTTCAAGATTAGAAAGGACATGTGTTTTCCACCACACCAGATCGTTTATATGGAAGTCTTCGAACGGGAGGTCGGCATCATGCTGTAGAGTGCGATGACGTAAATTCTGCACGTAAATTCTGCACGTAAACGCACGTTTACGCATTCTGCGCAAACATGCGTTCGTAGGATTCTTTGATTATGCTTTCTAAGTAACGAACGTATGCATGTGGATCAGTTGGATCTAGTTTCAATGCTGCATCCTGAAAGTCTAATGACCATGGAACTCTCAATTCCTGGCCGAATGTTAGATATGCAGGTGAAAATTTTCATGGCCTACTGACTGTAGAGCATACGCTGAAGGTGATTTCTCTGAGAAATTCGTCCCAACGTTTGTGAATATCAGTAAATATGGCTAGTGCATATTTAATGTCTCTATTTAAGCGTTCTACTGGGTTCGCTTGTGGGTGACAATAGGACGTTGTGGATTTTTTTATGCCAAATTTCTTGCAGAAATTTCTGTACATTGCAGATGCAAACTGTGGACCATTGTCCGAAATTAGTTTTTGTGGAAATCCAAACCGTAATGACATGTCGTACAGACATTCTACGATTTCTTTGTCATGGCATTTTTTAATGCATACAACTCGGGCCAACGAGTTGCTACATCCATAATGATGAGTAAATATGTGTTTTGACCCTTCGAAGAGGGCTTGGGACCCATGAGATCTACTGACCATGTGGCGAATGGTTGATAGGGTCCCAATGAAGTTTGTTTGCAAGGAATGTGTCGTCTAGGCTTACATGCCTGACAACGTGCACAATAACCAACAAATCGTCGAATGTCTCTAGTCATTCCTTTCCAATAGAACGTCTGTTTCACTCTGTTCGGTCCTTTGCAATCCTGCATGGCTTGCGAGAGGATAACCATGAATCAACCATAAGATTTTCAGTAATAAAATCCTTGGAACAATGATTTTTAAGACGTTATTATGTTCAGCAATGTCTTCTTCCACCGTTGAGTGGTATTTGAGAAGCAATCCATCATCTAAGATAAATGATGTTGCGTTGTAGCAGAACTGTTTCTATTCACTTTTATTTTTAATGTTTGGTGGAATTTCATCATGCTTGATGAAATGAATCCAGTAGAATCCAGTAGAATCCAGTAGAATTCAATTGCAGACTTTACAATCTCCAATTTCCTTTCCACGAGCAACGTGGAATAATTAATTCCGGCCAGGGACAAAAAATCCCTGGCGTCTTTCAAAGCTACTTTCAATGTTTCCAAATCTTGGGCTGTTTCTATATTTTTCAGCTTTTCTTGAATCTCCGAATCCGTGACATCCTCCATCTTCATTTCCACAACCTCCATACATCCAATCAATCGGTTAAATAAAAATTCCCAAAAAAGTGTGGTTTGTTGAGTATTGAAAAGAATCCGGAATTATTTGATAATGAATAAAAACTTGTTTAATCGTTCTTTGCTTTACATAAAAACTGTCTCATTGGTTTCAATCTTGAATACAACAACATGACGTGCACGTCAAACTTACACAGATAGTTCTTACCCTCGACCCCCATATTATTTCACATTAAAAACAAAAGGAATAAGATACATAACTTCTGGTCTGGCCCAACAAACACCCCCTAGATTAATTCTTTTGCTTTAATGTCAGTCCCATCAATTTTTACAAATAATTTCCCCACAATTTTCCCCATTTGCATGCCATTGTACGGTTTCGTTAGGAAATCCGCCAACATCTCTGTATTTGGTTTATGAGTAACTCTAACCCGGTTTTCCCCCAAAATTTACTTAATCAAATTAACTCTTCTTGTGAAATTTTTTGTGCGCATTTTTGGCTCCCCGAACTAACCATTTGCACGACGTTAAGATTATCACAAAAAATCTCTGCCAGTTCTTCATCTCTCTTTTTCCCTTCCACCTCGTCAATTAAATCTTCAAACCACACCGTCTCTTTCACACCTTCGGAAAGTGCCTCCAGCTCGCTCTCGCTTGACGAACTGGCCACTGTTCCTTGTTTGCACGCCTTCTACTGCAATAAATCTTTCCCTCTCATCACCAAATACCCAGTGAATCCCTTCGAGTCACTCGTGCGATCAAATGACGCGTCCACGAATGTCGTAATCCTATTACGTATTGCAGGGCGGTCCAATGCATTAATTTCGGTCCCTTATTGTATCTTGAGAGACTGCTCACCACGAACCCTATGTCTGGACTGGTGATATTTGCGAGAAACATGAGTCGTCCCAGAAGCTCCTGGTACGTAGTCACGTCGAATTCCGTACTGTCGCCATGATTATCCAACTCCTGGCTCGGATTGGTCGGCGACTTCGAGAGGTTGCACGTCTGCATATCGTACAAGCGAATTAAATTGGTGGTGTAATCCCTCTCATTTATCACAATCCCTTCGTTGTTTTGCTGAATTTGTACACCCAATATTGAAGTCGCTCGATTGTTCGTTTTTAATTCCACTGCTTCTCGGATTTTTATCAGCATTTTTCCTTCGTATTCATCGTCGCTGCTGACGGTTATCAGGTCATCCACATGCATGCCGAGCAGGATGTATTGGTCACTTTCATATGAATAGTAAAGACATTCGGCGTCCTGTGCTTTGCTGAATCCCGCATCCTCTAACAGCTTGCTTAAGAATTCGTTCCAATTGCAGCCACTCTGTTTCAGGCCGTAAATGCTCTTCTCTAATTTACATATTTTTGCATCATGTTCTTTGAACCCATCCGGTTGCTCCATGTACGTCTCCTCTTCTAGTTTGGCGTTCAAATAGGCGGTTTTAACGTCGTGCGTTTTTAGGGGTTTGGAATTTCTCGCTGCTAATGACACCAGATACCTCAACGTCTCCAAACGCATCACCGGCGCGAAAGTGTCACTTACGTCCACCCCCAGCCGCTGCACGCATCCCAGCGCAACCAACCGGGTTCGGTACTGCCCCACATTTTCCCGTTCGTCGTGTTATACACGAAAAACCCACTTACATTTCAATACTCTTTTTCCTCAGGGCCAGTCCACCAATCTCCACATGGCTAGTCGTTTCATCGCTCCCATTTCCTCTTTCATGGCCAACTTCCAATTTTCCCTTTCACGCTGCTTCATCGCATCAGCATAACTCGTCAGAACAATCACTTCGTCCAATAACATCGCGTTCTCTTTTCGCTCCTTAATTCTCGCCGACCTTCATACTCCTCGCTCAATCAACTCGTTTTTTCAATTCTTCTTTGTGTTTTTTTCCAATTTCTTTCGCCATTGTGCCAGTTTTTCGACCCGGTTTTGTTTGTTGCGTTTTGTCCAACTGTTCTTCAACCGCGTTTTCGTCGTCGCTCACATATTCCATATTTTCAGAATTTTCTTTTCCCAAATCTAACATTTCGTTTTGTTCATTTCCTTCATTTGCTACTTCCTTTTCAGTATTTTCAGCGTCTTCGTTTTGCATTTCTGTTGTCGCATTTTTTTCGCAATTTTCTTCATCCAAGTCTGCACTATCCATAACCTGCGTCCATCCCTTTAACATGATGTCGTTTGTCGGTTCCAATTCGCTTTCCTCCAATTCTACGCCCAATTCATTCTCTATGAATCTGACGTCTGCTTCCTCCATTACATGGTCATTTGTTGGGTCATAGATACGATATGCTTTGCGATTCCCGGCATATCCGATTAAAATCCCTGGTTTGGCTCTGTCTTCCAATTTTCCAATCTCCGGCCTTTGGTCCCGCATGAATGCTATGCATCCGAACCTTTTTAGATATGAGATGCTTGGCTTGCATCTGCTCCATCGTTCGTCCGGTGTCACCCCATGCACACTCGATATGCATAAATTTCTCACTTTGACCGCCGTGCATACCGTTTCTCCCCAAAATCCTTGTGGTAGTTTTGAGTCCGCCATTCAACTCCTTACGGTGTTTATAATCGTTCGATTCGCTCGCTCCACAACACCGTTGCTTTGCAGCATATGAGCGGTGGTCAGTTGATGATGCACGCCTTTCTGTTTCAGCCAATCGTCCATTCGGGAGTTAACGAACTCTCCTACGTTGTCCGTTCTTAGATTTCTCAGTTTTTCTTGCATCTGACATTCCATTTCACTTATCATTTCTTCCATTTTTTCCTTTGTCTCGGATTTTTTGTTTAACAATGCCGCAAATATTTTTCTCGACCAATCGTCAACGATAACTAAAACATGTTTGGCTCCTCCTGCTGTGCGAGACGTAAAAGAGAGCAGGTCCACGTGCAACAAGTCCAACACTTTCTTTGATTGTTTTTCATGCACGGTGCCCCTCGGAATATTCGTCATTTTTGATCGAATACAAATTTGACACTCGCGGAATTTGGTCGAATGATTTTCAAAACATCTTACGATGCTTTTGTTCCTCATGATGTCCAAGTCTTTTACATTCAAGTGTGCTAATAGTTTATGCCACATTTCGGACGCTTCGATCGTTATCCGCTTCCTGCTTTGGTTGTTTCGATTTGTCTGTCTTCATTTTCGTACTCTTCGAACACTTTTACGTCGTCTGACATGTGGCTGGTGCCTCCTGAGTCGACCAACCATTCCAACTCATCGTTTTCTTGGTCTCTTCCATCTTTTTCACTGGTCATAAGCGCCATCTGGAGTTTGTTTTTTTACCATAGGTTGATCTATGGCGCTTTGTGTCGTCTCACTTTCTACGGTACTTCCAACGTTCAAACGTTTTCGCATTTTTATTTTTGTCGAATGTACCTTAAGTATTTCTGTGTCTCTGTTTTCATTTTTCACTATCTTCTTTCTCCGTTCTCCGTTTCTAGGCATTTTTCGTTCTCCGTTTATCGTCATTTTTACTTCGTACACCGTCATGAGACTCTGCTTTCTGCGCGGTGCTCCTCGGCCACGTGAATTGCCGCGTCCTCGTCCTCTGCTCGCTTTTTCATCGTCAGTTCGCCTTTTTTCTTCTTTACATTCCGTCGACTTGTGTCCTGTCTTCCTGCAGTTATAACAAGTAAATGCGCTTCAACAGTCTTTTGCCATGAGTCCATTTTTGCCGCAGTTGTAGCATGGTTTTTTTATCGCTCGTTTGTCACTTACTTTTCGTACTGATTCGAACGGTTTTTTATTTCTTCTGGTCTCTTTTTTCTTCCTAACTAACTCAATATCTTTCATTCCTTGCCTCAACTCTGCTATGTCGAGGTTCCATTGAAATTGAAGCAATTCTCTCAGTGCCACGAATTCCGATCGCATTCCTTCCACAATGTAGAACTTTAATTCGGCGTCATCGATCTTTTTCCCTAGCGCTGTGCATTTCTGTCGCAAGGTAATAGCTCGATTGAAGTATTTGTCGATACTCTCGTTCCGCTCCTGCTTGAGCTGCATGATTTTGTGTGCACTTGTCAATTTTATTTTTTCAGTCTTAGCTTTATTTTACGGTTTGTACAGTCTTAGCTTGCATTTTTGTCATTATTTTTTCCCACAGTTGCTTAGCGTTCGTTTCTTCATCGTATTCCGCAGCTTTATCATCGGACATGTGACGGAATATCATCATGCGTGCGCGAGCGTTGCCGTCGGCTCACTTTTCCAGATTTTTTCTACTGCTTTGAAATCTGCTATGCCCTGCACACCTCGTACCGGTTCGTCAATGTCCATCACATTCTTCCATAATTTATTCCCGAATAATTCTTCCTTCATCCTTTTCGACCATATGTAGTACTTGTCGTCTGTGAGTGGCACAATGCCCATATATTCAAATTTAGTGTTAGCCGCCATTCTTCTTTTATTTTTCTTATCTCACTATCACTTTCACTATCACTGTCACTGTTAATATCCGAACTCGAACTGTTTGAATTGGAATCCGTTTCGCGTTCTGTCATTTCGTCACTGCTAAGTTCGTTGTTGCTTAGTCCCAGGTTCGCTCCTTCGAATCTTAGTAACACGTCGTACGCGATCAAGTTTTCAGCTCCTATTAGCGCGATCGGTTCCCACTCTAAAATCTGTTCGTTTTCTGCCGTTTTTGATCTTTTTCTATATTGAGATCTAGTGTTTTTTCACCCAACCATCCTCTGATACCATGTTGATTATTGAAAACATTGTAGAATTATTTGATAATGAATAAAAACTTGTTTAATCGTTCTTTGCTTTACATAAAAACTGTCTCATTGGTTTCAATCTTGAATACAACAACATGACGTGCATGCATCAAACTTACACAGATAATTCTAACCCTCGACCCCCATATTATTTCAGTCTGGCCCAACATGGTCCAGGTCCTCCATGTGCAAGTGACAAGCACAGTAAAATAGCCACGTTTCTGTATAATCCATTCATTTTGGCTGTCGCATCTAAGTTCAAATAATGTCAAGTCTTTGGTCCCATAAATATAGGACAATCTTGGATGTCATAAAGCAATATTCAAAACATTTCTCTCGTTGGACCTCCCTGGTCAACTGCACCCTCAGACCTCAAATTGACATCTGTAAATTTAACTCATATCTTAGCTTCCAGTTTAAAGTTCGGATGAGAAATGGCCCGCAAGCAACAACCTATCATGTCACGTCGATAAACATTGAAATTAGAAGTATTATTATTCCCATTAACTTTTTCTTGAATGGACTTAAGTATGGTATTCATTCTCACTTCTGCCGACTCTTCAATTGCTTCTGGCAACTCTTGGCAACGCAAACTGTTGGTGATTGCAACTCTCACATCACGCTGGAATTGGTTTTCAACTGCCAATTCATCTTCTTCTTCAGAAAGAGCATCAAAAGGAACAAGTGGATCTTCTGCAATGTCTTCCAGACCAGGATTATAGAGAGGGGACGACAAACCACTATGACCAGGAGAGTCTAATGGCATGGAATGGAAACAGGTTGAGCAGATTGAACGGATTGAATGGATTGAACAGGTACTTGGTGAATCTGGTGATAGTAGTACGGTGCGATCAGATGCAAAAGATACATTTTCCTCGTTAATGCTTCTGCTGTCCTCGGATGATGCATTTCCATTGTTATACGTCATGAACACGTCCTCCTCAACATCAGATGAATCATCTTCAACGTCTGGTGGCAAGTCTTCATCTAGTTGCAAGTCTTCATCTGGTCACACAAACTTTCTTTGGTCCCTTTGTAACATAAAGCAATGTTTCCCCATCCAGTTCAACTTCTGGTGCTAATGAAGGTTTTACCACACTGCTACTGACCTGCATCAATATTTCAAACTGGACATTGGGATTTCCTGCTAATTTGTTGGCAAACAATTGCTGGAATTTTCGCCAGAACTTCTTGACACGTACAAGACTTATCGAACTGCACAGCATTGATCCATAAGCCATTTGCTTGAGCCCTGGTTCTTGTAGCTCCTATTAACGTTTTTGTACTGTTCTTCCACGTCAGCAATATAACATCTCAGGTGAACGTCACATTTGTCGTTTTTGCCTTTGAAGTGTATTTCCTTTTTTTCTTGGGACACTAACTGGTGGACTGGTCCTGCGAGTAGGGGTAGTCCGGGTGCGTGGTCCTACCGACGGAAATAGTTCATGAATTCGAGTAGTTTGAGTTGGCAAATTTGGCATAGGCATGGCAATGGGTTGTGGTAACGGTTGAGGATTGTTTTGTTGAATTGCTCCACTAAGGGCCTGTACAAATTCTGGATTCCGCGCAAGTTGATTAATTAAATCGTTTAAAGGTGAGTTGTTGTTATTGTTGTTGCTGCTTCCAGACATTTTCCTAAAATTTAGAACCGCGTGACAATAAAACAAGAGATACGACTGAAGTACTGCAAGTTGAAATGTGGCAACTGAATGTTTATTTTTTTCAATTTCAGATATGTATATATATATACACTTTACAAAGGATCACGTGACAATGTGACTATTTGACCAATAGAAGACTGCCAACCACCACTTCTGGTATCTGAAGAAGTGATGTCAATAGCCATTTACCAATAGGACAATGTCTACAATTAAATATTTATTATATTTTGTATATATTTTATTTGCAAAGTAAATAAAACAATTATAATTTATCAAAAAACATTAGGTGCATTCAATCTTAAAAAACCGTTTACAAACGAAATGTAAACAAACCAAAATAAGCCGTTTACAACTCTGAATGGTCTGAACTTAAACAAACAAGAAACGTGAGAAAACGAGAAAAACGAGACAACAACACTATGACAACATGAGAAAACAAACACTCTGATCTATCGAATTGCAAATGGTGGCTCGAATAAATGGAAAAACCAGCATTAACCAAACAAAAAACCCGGATTTTCTCGTTGCCACATAATCGTTTATGTGACATCAGGTTATTGTTACAAGGAGAACAAATCCTTGTATTTAAACCAACTAAACGGAATAATCCGTTTATAAACTTAAGATTGAATGCACCTATTGTGAAATTATTGAAAAATACAGAAAAACATTAAAAATACATGAAAAGTGGAGAAAATTGTTGAAATTCAGGTGACTTCCGGTTGTACGACTGGACTTCCGGTCAAAATTTCACACATTTCGATAGCTTCCGGTAAACCCGTTGCACTGTGTTCTTTATCGCTGGAAGAAAGCGATCATTTGCCATGAAAATACAATGAAAACTCTTCATGGGCTGCCCCTTACGCAAAATGGTTCAGCTTCCCTGCACTGCTCCCGTAGTTAGACTGCACAACTCTCTCGACGCGAACGACCGTGAGCCATGTGGGACTCGAAGGACCAAAACACGGCATGCGTTGAAACCAATTGGCGACCATGCAAATCGACAAAAACGAGAATTGTTACTTTATTGTTGAAATGTATTTAATAAAATAACAAAGATATTTAAGTTACATATAATGCTGGTTATTTTATTTTAACAATCAAAAACACTTTTTCTCGATAACTGTGTGAATGCTTAGGAGGGGTCGGCATGTCGGCGGTTACTCGCTGCCGACGACTACCGTAGCAAAAGCGATCGGTGCTAATTAAACTGATTTCTAGGTCGAATTGAGACAAATCCTTTTAGGCGAACCTTCTTCTCCATATTCTGAAGCCATTTGGACAATAATTAGAATTTTAGAGACTCTAATTTTCTTCGTTCAACACATAATTGTTGAACTTTTTCAAATCGGCAGTTAAACCACGCCCCATCGGCATCTCTCGATCTAACTTTTATAAAATCGGTGGCGAAACAGAAATCGTTTTTACAAGACATTTGACATCCATCCATTCCGATTAGGTGATTTATTCACTCAAAACCCATTTTGAAATTAATTATCATTCCAACAACGAGGGCGCCGGTCGTCTTTTTTTCAAGATGGCGTCGATTGAAACAGGAAAAATGGCAGAATGGCGCGCCCGATTCGAATCTTATAAACTTGTTTTTCGTTTTAATAAATATATTAAGTGCCTTTTATTCCCTTTTCGAGTCCTGATAATATTTTTATTGACTTAAAAACAAAGTTTGGTCATATATCGGGTCTTTATTTTGCTTTTCAAAAAA
>JAQIXT010002073.1:0-12336 GCA_034700445.1 Stenotaenia linearis
GTGATAAATGGATTGCATAAAAAATACGTTGTAAGTTTTGTGTTGGTTGAAATTTGAATGTGGATGTCATGAGTTTGCCTTGTGAAGAAATATGTTGGAATTTGGAAAAGTAATTTTTTTTTGTTGTTGATTAGATTTGATGTTTTGGGGTTTTTTTTGTTTTTTTTTATTGGAAGGGAAGTGAAAGGTTGAGTTTTGGTTGATGGAGAGGGGATGTTTGAAGGTTTGGTTTTGTTAAAAGTGGAATTTGAATTTTTTGTTTTAGAAATTTAGTTTTTTTGGAGGGAAAAAGTGAAGAATTTGAATTTGTGTTTAAAAAGTCGAGTTTTTCAGGGAAAAATTTCAAAAATTTGAATTTTTTAATGAATAAACAAACGAAAAACGATAAATTCGAATGTTTCAGTGGAAAAAACAAAATAAAATCGATTTATTCGTACACTTCAGTTTAAAAAAAAAGCAAATTGAATTATTTATGTGAATTATCAAAAAAAGAAAAAAATCGATTAATTCGAATACTCCAGTTGATAAAAAATTAAAAAAATTACGAAAACCAAACTTTTCCATGCATAAAATTAAAAAAATTTGTACATTTCCGTTACAAACAACCCTCTGGAAAACCCAAACATTTCACTTTCAAAAACAAATCCACCACTTCCGTAAAAAAAACCCAAAACCAGCCCTTAAATTTAAAAAAACCAAAACTTATCAGTAAAAACAGCAACATCATATCTTTAAAAAAAAATTATCATCACGTCCGCATTCAACTTCCCATCACTACACAAACGTTACACACCAAACCTAATCTAATCAACCCTTTCAGGCCTACACACTGCTAATAAAAAAGACCCCGGGTCTCGACAAATTCCCAGCCGTCGTAGAAAGGCGCTACTCGGAATTCCTCGACCTCTTTCTCAACCTCAGACGCCATTTTCCGGACCAAATGCAATCCGTCACCTACTTCCCGAAAAAAACCGTCGTCGGCAACTTCAAACCGGAAATGATCAAATCCCGCAGCCGCTCGTTCCTCCAATTCCTCCACCACGTATACAACACGGACGAACTCCGCTTCAGCCAAGACGTCGCCGACTTCTTCTACAGCGAAGAAATCAAACAAGCGAGATCAAAAATGCAGTGCGGACAATTCGAAGACGCGATCCCGTTGATGGAAAACACGTACTTTGTCCAGGAAAAAATACTCGGCGAATGTCACCAGCAGACCCTGTGCACCCTGTGCGAGGTCGTGGCCCTCCACAACGCGCTCGACAACTCGATCGAGGCGCACAAGTTCGCGGAGATCGCGTTAAAGATGTTTCAAGTCGGCCGGGAAGAGGAAAACGAACTTTACCCGTCGCTGTTGCAGCTTATGATACGTCTGAGATGGAATTTGGGGTACGAAAAGAGGGATTTGGAGTCCCGGTTGCATAATTTGACTACTAAAGATGGATTTAAGTTGAAAGTTGATGGGTTGCCGACGTTGCTGGATATTGTTATGAAGAAATGCAACTGATGTAACGGTTCAATGCAAGTTTAGTGATAGGCAATCAATTTTTTTTGTGTTTTTTTGTGTTTTGTTGAATCTCAGGTTGAGATTTTAGTTGTTGTTTGTATGTTGGTTTATTGTGAAGAGTTATTTTTATATTTAATGATCGAGCCTTTATCAAAAATTGGAATATATTTATTTTTTTTTAGAGATCGTAATTTCTAGGTCATCAATTTCACGATTTTTCATGTATGATAAGTAAATAACGGCATAATGTAGTTGATTGTAGACGTTCGAGGTCGAGATGATTTTTTTTAAACGACGGAAATGAATTTATGTACGAAAATACTCAAAAATTAATAAACTTTATTGTTTCTAGTAACATTTTTCAAATACAAAACGTCTGAATTAATTTTAATAACAAAAATTCACGAAAATACTGAAAAATTTTATTATTTCTATTAAAAATTTTCAGTTTAATGACAAAAATACTCAATAAATAAGCAATTTTATTATTTCTAGTAACATTTTCCCATTACACAACGTCTAAATTACATTTAACAACAAAAATCGTGAAAAAAATCGCGAAAAACTCAAATTAAAAATCATCCATTTGCAACCAGCGCCACTAACGACAACTCCCCACACTTCAACATCACCAGCGGGCGCCATAGGTCCTAGTTCAACCCACCCTCACCAGCGGCGCCAAACTGAAAATAACCCTAAACCATACACACACCAACCACCATCACCATGTCGAAACAAATCTCGGACATATTCCAATCCTACCAAGAATACATCAACGCCGAACAAGACCTCCGCGAAGACATCCGGGTCGTCGTTCGCGAACTCGAGCACATTTCTCGCGAAATTCTCGCGGTAATTCAAATCATCCACCAAGACCAAGGACCCAACAATCTCCCGGCCGTTTGTGCGCAGGCGCGGGACCTCTTCGACAAAGCCAAAGACAAATACAAACAATTGAGTGCGAAAATCCCCAAGGAACAATACTACCGATTCCACGATCACTGGCGATTTGCCAATCAGCGATTCGTATTCCTCGTCGCGACCGTCATTTATCTCGAGCACGAGCGTCTCGTGACGCGGGAAGAAATAGCGGACATTTTGGGCCTTTTTGTGCGTTCGGAGGACGGATTTCATCTCGAGTTGGACGATTATCTCATGGGATTGTTGTCGTTGGCGAGCGAGTTGTCTCGTTTTACTGTGAACAGCGTTACGTCGGGGGATTACGCGCGGCCGTTGAGAATTTCCAAGTTTATGAACGAGTTGAGTGCGGGATTTCGGTTGTTGAATTTGAAGAATGATGGATTGAGGAAGAAGTATGATTCGTTGAAGTATGAGATTAAGAAAGTTGAGGAGGTTGTTTATGATTTGTCGATTAGGGGGTTGAAACCGAAGGGGGAGGAAGGGGTGTGATTTTTTTTTTTTTTATGTATTTTGACTTTGAGGAATAAATATTTTGAAATGATTTTTTTGTGTGTGGATTTTTTGTTTTGTTCGGAGTTTTGTGGTTAGGAGGAAGTTGAGTCATGAGGAGGACGTTGGTTGGGAAGGTATCGATTTTTGTTTGGTTTTTGGTTGGAAATCGAGTTTTATCAGTGCGAGGAAATTTGGTGAGTTTGGAAAATGATAAATACGTAAAATAACGTAAATTTGATTTTTTTTTTGTTTTAAATGAAAAATTGAATTAAAATAAATTTATAGATGATTAATTTTGTTGTTTTGGTCACAACAGAGCCATTAAAATTGAATTTTTTGAGGAATTCGATTTTTATTGATGAGATGTAATTTGGTGAGTTTTGAAAATGATGAAATTTTGTTTTTTTTTTAAAGTTTTGAATGGAAAATTGACTTCAAATGGTTAAAATATATTTATTGTTGATTATTGTTGTTGTTTTTAGTCATAACAGAGTCATAAACATTGAATTTTTGAATATTTATAAGGTAAAATAGATGAAAATAAGTCTAAAAGGCTCGAGGAAGTTTGGTGAGTATGGAAAATGATGAAATTTGATTTTTTTTTTTGGTTTTAAATGGAAAATTGAATTAAAATTGTTAAAATAAATTTATAGTTGACAAATTTTTGTTGTTTTTAGTCATAACAGAGCCATAAAAATTGAATTTTTGAATTTATAAATGAAAAGCAGCTGAAAATAGGTTTACGTAACAAAT
This sequence comes from Stenotaenia linearis, assembly GCA_034700445.1. NCBI lineage: Eukaryota > Metazoa > Arthropoda > Chilopoda > Geophilomorpha > Geophilidae > Stenotaenia > Stenotaenia linearis. Next base: position 3,674 of record JAQIXT010002073.1, read on the forward strand.
AATCAGATAATTAAATAACGAGACAAACATGACGAACGCAGTTATCACTGATAATAAAATTCTTTAAATACGTAAATAAGTATTTTTTTTATTTACTTAATCGATATATCGCTCGTTTTCTAAATCGATATTTACAGCTTTAACATAAACGACCAATCACGAGCGTTCTAACTAAAACCCCGGATGTTAACGGGGAAAACGCAAGTGAACCGAAGTGTGGGAGTTGAGTCACTTCTTGTGTGCTTTAGTTGAGTTTTTACCCATTTCCTTTGTTTTTTAATTTTAAACACGTGACCTAAGGTAAAATACGGCGTTTTTACAAAAAGTAATAATTTTATAATACGAACATTTCGCCATTTTTATTTTCAGTGAATTCCCATAGTGAAGACAACCTGTTTGATCTTTGATTGACATTTGGAATAAGTTTCACTTTTAACCCTACTAATTTTTGTTATGTCTGTTATGTCTGGCGAATACGACCCGGGACTGATCGACTGTCATTTTTACTTCGACGGAAGTGGATGTGTGGTACGCGTCGTATTTTAATGCGTTTTTTTTGAATTTTTATTCATTTTTTAATTTTTTTATGTTCAGAAGCCATCTTGTCAATACAGGCATTGTCCGAACGCAAAACAAAGCTTCGAAGTGTGTACCGACTGGTTAGCAGGCGTTTGTACGTGGTATAATTGTCCGAAAAGGCATTTGCATCGATATCAAGTGAGATTTTTGTAATAAAATTTTTTGTTTGTGAATTTTGCGAATTTTTGATTTTTTTGTTGTTGATTTTTTGAGCGTAGAATGGAGAAAATGGAGCGAGAGATCGGTCGGTTTTGAAGGAATTGATAGATCAAGGTTTTAGCGAGGAAAATGCCGAAGAAGCGAGTTTGCAAACGAGTGATCTGAATTCTGCGTTGATTTATTTACAACAGGAGTGCGGGATTTGTTTAGCGACGTTTTCGCACAGCGAGGTATTACGATTTAGTGATTTTATTTCAAAAAAATTTTAAAAAAATGAAAATCCTTTAATTTTTTTTAGATGTTTTGTCTAATAACTTGCGAGCACAGTATGTGTCGTGGATGTGCCGTCAACCATTTTGAAATGCAAATTAAGTCGAATCCTATCACGAATATCGTCTGTCCGTACGATTGCGTGAATTTGGAAACAAAAAACGACGTTGAAATTCAGGAATATTTTTCGCTTCTCGTTTCGCAAGTAAATCAAATTAATTTTTGCAAAAAAATTGAAATTGTAATTTAATTTTTTTTTTTTTTTTAGTTAAAAGGGATTTTGAAAACGGAAGTAGTCGAATTGCTCGAACAAAAGTTATGTGATTGGTCGCTTTCGTCGAACCCAGACTTCACTTGGTGCCCAAAATGTAGAAATGGAATGTTAATCGATTGTAGTGTTGCGAATTACATCAATTGCATGGAATGCACAACTGCAATTTGTACTCAATGCAAAAAAATCGTAAATTTTCACAAAAATTTCACAAAAATTTCAAAAATTTATTTTAAAATTTTTAAAAAAAAATTTAGTGGTCAAAACGTCACGCGGGTTTAACGTGCGAGCAATACGAAACGTTACTCGAAAATGAAAATGTATTAAGGGACAGCGAAGAAGCGCTTGACAAGTTTTTAGCCAGTTTTGGTGTCGGTGAGCCATTTTTCCGATAAATTTTTTTTTCGAAATTTTTTTTTTTGAATTTATAAATTTAATTTTTTTTAGAATGTCCGTCGTGTCGAACTAAATTCGTCAAGTCCTCAGGTGGTTGTTTACATTTTACGTGTAGTATGTGTAAATATAAGTTCTGCGAGGGATGTTTGCAGCCATTTTATAATAAAGGGGTAATTTTTGATGACTTTTTATTAGATTTATGTTGATTTTTGTTGATTTTTAGGAGTGTCCGCAGTTGAGCTGCGAGGGACTCGGATTTCACGCACATCATCCTAGAAATTGCTTTTTTTACTTACGGGATTGGGAACCCGAGCGTCTTCAACGGCTTCTTACTGTAATGAAAGGGTTTAATTTTTTTTTCTTCTGGAATTTAATTTTTTTTTTTTTTTTTTTTTTGTGTGGTTGTAGTTGACGAGTGTTGCTTATGATATGAGAGCGTTGCATACTGGTGCTAAATGTCCGCTGGTCGAGCAGAAGGAGAAAGAAGATAAAACGCTTGTGGATGAAGAGTGCGGGGATTGTGTCGAAGCAAATTTTGCGGGTTTATGCAGGTTTGTGTGGAAAAAATGAGTTTTTGAGGTTAAATAACGAAATGAATTGAGGTATTGGCAAAATAAATTGATGAACACTGTATTTTGGTGTTATTAAATGAGAAAAATGTTAGTTTTTGTGGTTTTAAGTGAGGAAAGAGTTAATTTTGATGTTTTGTAAGTGAGAAAATGTTAATTTCGATGTTTATTAAGTCAAAAAATACTCAATTTGTTATTTTTTGAGTCATAAACGATTAATTGTGTGTTAATTTCCACCAAAACATCCAAAAATTCAAACAAAACATTTTTAAAAAATTTATTTTCTTTCCAGAAAACACTACACGCAATACCTAGGCTGGCTAGTCCTAAAAAACAAAGTCGATCCCATACTCGTATACACCTCGGAAGAACTAGAACAGATCTTGAACAAAGCCCGCATCCCATTACCTCCAAACAGCATCAACTACTCGGAAATCCTCCTCGATCTGGTCAAAGGCCTCAAACAAAATGGCGGACTCAGCAACGCAACGACGATCGCGGAATCGTACGCGCCGATGATAAACAAAGAAAAAATGGCAGAAAAAATTCAAAGCCCGCGAAAAGACGACGATTTTTTTGACGCCGAAGACGCCGAAGACGACGAAGACGACGTCGACATCGAAGACGAAGATTACGAAGACGACGAAAATTATTACAAAAGTGATGACGAAATCACGGTGGCGGCGAAAACGTTTCATTGGGCGTGTCGCGAGTGTTGTTACGTCAATCAACCGATGGTGACGAGTTGTAAGGGTTGCGGAAAGACGAAATACACCGACGAAGAGGAGGTGGAGGAGGAAGAAGTCCTCGGGCTTTTTGGAGCCATTGCGCTCAAACCGAAAGTGGTTAATACGTGGATTTGTTCTGCCTGCACTTACGTTAATCCGGATGCGTCGAAAGTCTGTGATGTTTGTTGTCGTACCAAAGGAATCGGGCTGGAGGATTACGAGATTGCTGATGATGGAAGTGAGTGTCCCCAGTGCACTTTTATTAATGATCCGAATGTAAATACGTGTTCGGTTTGTCTTTTTCCGATTCAATAACGAACTTGTTTGTTTTTTTATTGATTGATGGAGTTTTTAATGCTTTATTGTTATTATTATTTAATAATAAATAAATTATGAAGTATTTTAATGAGTTGTGTTTATTTTTTGTGTTCAAACAAGAAAATATGAATTTAGGTCGTAATTTTTTGGGTTTTTTTTTGCATTTGGAGGCGTTAATATTTTAAAATTATCGTTTTTTGTTGTTTTTAAGTTAAATCATGGTAAATTGTATCATTTAAAGCAAAATTACTACGTTTTAGACGTTTGTTTATGTTTTGGTTTGTTTTGTTTATTTCCGATGTACTCGTGACAGCAAGACTACATACAGACTAGAACCGAATGACATTTTGAATTTTTTTTTAATGAATAAAAATTTACAAATGCCAAATCAATAAAATAAAATATATTGACTATAAAACAATTTATTTTATTATTTAAAAGCATATTTTCCTATAACATCGTTTTAATTAATAAACCCACGAAAGATACATCTCGATACACACAGACCAATACCAAGATGGCGTCAAGACAGTAGTTTGTGCCTCTTGTTTTATCGTTTTTCGTTGAAACGGAAGGATCCCAGTCTAATCAAACCGTGCTCACCCAACGGTTGCATGGGATCCGCTAATTCGAGTCGAAGAGAAACAATGGACGAAAGAGAAGACAGCGATTCGCGAGAACGAGATCAAGATTCTGACACCAGTGAACCCGATCCTGATATTGCGACGATTTTGCAATATTTAATCCGCAGGTTTGTAAAATAACGCGTGTATCATCACAAAATTGAATAATTCCGTCGACTTTCAGCGGACAAGTGCGAATTATTACGTCGGAAGGCGACAGACTGTACAGAGATGAATCGGACGAAGATTATTGTTCGCAGAAAAGTAATCCGAGAGCAAACCCGAATCCAGATACGAGCGCTATTGATGTAAAAATTCGAATAACGAGTAAAATTTGAATTTTTCTGTTGATTTAATGCGATTTTGTTTCAGAAAAGCGAACTTAAGACGAGCACTTTGCAGTCTACGGGGCGACAACACTGCGCTGCGTGTCGGCGGCCGAATAAATTGGTGGAAATGATATCGAAGGTGATGAAATTTTGTGAAAAAATTCAAAAATCTGGCGTTTTGATGTTTTTTTTAAAATTTAAGCGTGAAGTTGGAATGTATGGGAGTAACCAGTTTACGCGGGGAGATTGTTCTATAGTTTCTTCAAGGTAAAATTTGAATAAATTAAATAATTAATAAATTACGATAATTAAAATTTTTTTTTTTTTTTAGTTTTTTACCGAATAAATTACAAATTGTGTCGAAATATAAACAAAAAGCTTTCTGTGGTACTTATTCGCGCGATGGGAACATTTTCCTGACCGCTTGTCAAGGTAAACGTGAATTTTTTGATTTTTTTGTTGAATTTTTTGAATTTTTTAAATTTTTAGATCGCAATATCCGGTTATACAGCACACAAAATGGATATTTTAAATTATTTAAGACTATTCAGGCACGTGATGTTGGGTGGAGTATTTTAGATACGGCGTTTAGTCCGAGCGGAAATCATCTCATTTACTCAAGCTGGTCTGAGTGTAGTAAGATTTTGATCGTTTGGTGATGTGATGGTGGTTATTTATTGATTTTTTTTTGTTTTGAATTTATAGTTCATCTATGCAACATCTATGGGAGTCATGAAGTTCATGAAGCACTTCCGTTATGCCCCGATGATCGTCGTTTTAGTATATTTTCTGTTATGTTCTCTCAAGATGGCAATGAAATTCTTGGCGGGTGAGGATTAGAGGGGTGTGGGGGGTTGGCGGTGGTGATGTTTTGTTGCGAGTTTTTTTGAGTGAAGTTGTGATGGGTTTGGATGTTTTTGATTGAAATTGTGATGATTTTTGATGTTTTTGATTGAAATTGTGATAATTTTGAAGGTTTTCAGTAAAATTATCTCAATTTTGGACATTTTTCCCTAAAATTGTGATTATTTTGGCCAAATTTATTTAAATTTTTATAATTTTACACATTTTGGCGTAAAGTCATTTTTTGTGTAAATTTTCTCAATTTTAATCATATTTTTACTAAAATTGAAACTACTTTAGTCAGTTTTTGCATAATTTATAATAATTTCATATACAAATAAGGCAAAAAAACCTCAATTTTATACGATTTTATTGAAAATTCAGCCATTTTAAAACATTTTACATGAATATATTTAACTTCTTAATTCAAATCTTAACTCTTTTTCAAGTGCAAACGATGGGTGCTTATACGTCTACGACACCGAACGAAAACTGCGAACTCTACGTGTAAGTTACGATTGAAAGGAGAATGTAAAAACAAACTTGACGTCTTTCTATAGATTGAATCTCACGAAGACGACGTCAACAGCGTCGCTTTTGCTGACAATACGTCGCAGATACTTTTCAGCGGTGGCGACGACGGTCTTTGCAAAGTAAAAAAAAAAAAAAAAAAAAATTATTTCACGACTCAAATTAAATTTTTTTTTCACTTTTAAGGTCTGGGATCGCCGAATGTTGAGCGAATGCGACCCAAAACCCGTCGGAACGCTCGCCGGACACCGCGACGGCATCACTTTCGTCGATTCTAAAGGCGACGGCCGACATTTGATCACAAACTGCAAAGACCAGACGATTAAATTGTGGGATATGAGAGTCTTTTCGCCTTCGGATGGTCAAGAAAACACTCGGCGTATCGTTTCGTCCCAACATTGGGATTATCGTTGGCAATCCGTTCCCAGAAAACGTAAAAAATCGATTTTTTTAAATGAATTAATCGATTAATAAATTTTTTTTTTTTAGTTTATCAAATAAAGAAGAAATTGCCCGGTGACACGTCCCTGATGACGTACTGCGGCCACAGTGTCTTGCAAACGCTCATCCGCTGCCATTTTTCACCGGAATTTACGACCGGTCAGAGATATATTTATACGGGATGCGCAACCGGCAAAGTTATAAGTGAAGTTGTTGTTTTTGGGCGTGGAAGTGAAAGGTTTTTAATTTTTGTTTTGTTTTGTTTCAGTTTATGATTTGTTGACTGGGAAAATCGAATGCGTCCTTGCTGGTCATCGAGGGTGTGTTCGAGATGTGTCGTGGCATCCGTTTAAACACGAAATCGTTAGCACTTCGGTAAGGATGTGGGGTTTGATGTGTTTTGTGGATTTTGTTGTTTCGAGTGAGTTGTGATGGAGGAATTGAGAGATTCTGTTGGTTGAAGGTGGATTTTGTGAGAAATTGTTTGGATTTTGGATGAAATTCAGCAGAAAATATAAAATTTGAGTGTGAAACTGAAGGAATTGGAAAGAAATTGGAAAAAATTAACAAAAATTGCTGAAATTGCAAACAATTTACAGAAAATTGCAAAAGAAATTACAGAAATTGTAATGATTTTAAATAATTAACAAAAATTACAATAATTATAAATAATTAACAGAAAATTTCAGAAATTGTGCAGAAATTGCAAAAAATTAACAGAAAATTGCAGAAATTGTGCAGAATTTGCAAAAATAAACAGAAAATTGCAAAAATTTAACATAACATTAAAGAAATTGCAAAATTTTAACAAAAAATTACATAAATTGCAAAAAAAATAACAAAAATTTACAATAATTCACTAGAAATGCCTAAATTTAACAGAAATGAATCTCCCTCGAACACAACTCCAGAAACACACTTCCCATGAAACAATTTCCCACATTTTACTTCAAAATTCACAATTTTTAATTCCCTCTTTCAGTGGGACGGACAAATCGGACAGTGGGTGTACAGCGAAAGTCAAGTATTGGATTCGGACGACGAAGAAGAAGAATCGCGTCGAGCTGAGGTCCTCGGCCTACGCCGCAGTAAGCGAATAGCCGAAAAGCGGCAAAAGCTAATGCGAAGAAATTCAGCGGGTGGCAATGGCTCGTGTCTACTAGTCACCCCTGGTATAGATCTCGATGATCGTTACAAACCAAACGAAAATATTTGAATTAATAAATAATAAATAATTTCATAAATAAATCGAAATTAATTTCTAAGAAAATAATCAAAAACTGATTATTTTCTTATAATCAATTAATTGTGTAAATAAGTTGAGTTAAACCCGTTGCTGCGAATTTTTTTCATTTTTTTTTCATTTTTTTCATTTTTTATTTAATTTTCGAATTATTTATTTATTTTTTGTAATTTCAGACGAAAAATCCATGCAAGTGATTCCAGACTGAAACATTTCAAGTATTTTTTTAATTTGAAGAATTGAAAATCGAAAATTCATTTATTTTCTATTTTAATTTAAAATTTTTTTTTTGTTTGTAAAATACTTTTATGTGCTTTGATTTGTGAAATTTTTTAGTGATTGTGTACTTGATGGAGTTTAATTTTGTATTTTCGCAGGCAACTTTGAACTGAGATGTTTGTGTATAAATTAATTTGATTATTTAATGAAATTAGTATTTTTCTTATTTTATTTACAGAAAAAAACATTTGATTTGTAAAGTGTGATGTAAATTTGAAATGGAAATTGTCAAATAAAAATTATTTTATTAAATAATTTTTATCAAGTTATTATCCATATCTATATTTCTCAAATGGACTCTTTCTGTTTGTCTGAGCTGTGATTGTTTTTGGTATTTTTAAACGGTTTGTAAAACGATTTTTGTTAATTTTCATAATTTTTATGTGTAAAAATTGTAAAAATTCTGCAATTTTTATTAATTTTTACGTTTTTTTTTAATTTTTATATTTTTGAAGCGTTTTTTTGTAAGAATTTTTTGTAAAATTTTTGTTAATTTTTACGATTTAAAGCAATAATTAGTAATAAAAATCGTTAAAAATTAACAAAAAGAACGTTTATATAAATTTACAAAATTTGTACAGAAATTGCATAAAATTAACCAAAACTGTATAAAAATATCATAAATTAACATAGATTGCATAAAATGAACAAATTCTGTATAAAAATTCAAAAAATCAAGAAAAATTGTACAAAATTAACCATTTTCAAGGATTTTTGATTAATTTTAACGATTTTTAACCGATTTTTATTCCTTTTTTTTGTTAATTTTGCAAATTTCCAGTTTTTAATCGACGTTTATTTTTATTTTTATTTTTATTTTTTTTTTACAGTGGGATATGAGGACATTCGACCTTTTACAAACAGTACCTGCGTTCAATCAGTGTCAGGTGACCTTCAATCACCTTGGAAATGTAATTTACGGAGCAGTACGCACGAACGAAGAAGACATAGACGGGGATGACGAAAAAACAACAAGCTACGGCGTTCTCGTAGTTTGAGGGAACTGCCAGTAGATGTCGAAGTGAAAAGATTCGATAAATAAATTAGTATAATTTGAAATTATCTAATTTACTAATTGAATTTT
>JAQIXT010002074.1:0-12335 GCA_034700445.1 Stenotaenia linearis
TCTTTGGTGATTTATTGCTGTTTTTCACTGTCACTCCCCGGATACTCTAAATTTTCTCATTTTTTTCTCATTTTTTTCCATATATATCTTTTTATCTTCTCTTTAAATTCCGAAGAGCATTTGCAGTTGCCTAAATTACAGTGGCTCCATTAAGAATGGGTTACCGAAAGTAATAACAATAAATTTTCCTTCAACACCATCATTTCCAAAACCGATATAAAAGTTGAGAAACTTTTTTATAAAAAATAAAAAAATTCATAAAATCAAAATCACTTTATATTTCTATTTTATTTAAATTTAAATTACATTTTGTAACAATTGTAACAATTACCAACACCGCGATACAAAACTTGTATCAAAATATTACAAATTTATTAATTTAACATTATTGTCTTGGAAATGTCTTAAATTTATCAAAAAACTCTTAAAAAATCATGAAAGACTCGGTTTTGAGCTAAAAATTCTAAAAATACTTTGATTTGATTCACAGGTCTCGAGGTTTTTGTATTGCGCTGAGATGGTAAAATACTTTCGCGTCATCCAAACATATAACAGTAGAAAAATCAGTCGATGCTTTTATTTTACGTATGCTCAACCCTTTGGTATGAAACGTCTGCAGGCAATTTCCAGTTTCTAAATCCCAAAATCGTAGATTTTTCGATGCAGAAATGAGGTATTTCGAATCGTGAGAAACGATTAAATCCGACACCCAGCCGTTGCATTTCATGTTTAAGTCGACTGAATAATCTCCAGTCACTTTCCACATCTGAAAAAAAAAAATTAAATTTTTTCCATTCCATGATTTCCAAAATCGACTTTTGTTACCGTAATTTTCCCTTCTTCGTCTCCCGTTACAACATGCGTACAATCCGGTAAAAATCTACAACTGCGCACTAACGAATCATTGGAAAAAGTTGTCAGGAGAAGTCCACTCGTGGCATCCCACAACTAAATTGAACATAATTTATTAAAAGGGTTAAATTGAGAATAATTAGTTTACTTTAGCGGTTTTGTCGGTTGAAGCTGATATTATCATTCTATCGTCGCTGGATATGTCGGAAAATACAACCGATTCATTGTGGCCGATGCATTTGAAAACTTCGCTCTGAGTTCGAACATTCCAGACCTAAAGAAACAAGTAATTAAGCTTAGCGACAATTAGTGAAAGTGACTCTTCCATTTGCTGACTTTAGGTCATTAATATTTATTAGGATGCAATTTACTGTCTTAGCTAATGAACTCCGACTTTATTTTTTTCTAATCGGGTAAATCAATACTTGTTTTGCTCAAGTTCATTCAGCGTAAAACGGTTAAAAGCAAATCGGCTGGAAAATTGTAAATAAAAAATTTACAAGCATAATATATTTTTATGAATTAAAATTTAACTACCACTAGTGTTTTGTCGTACGAAGACGAGAGTATTTTTTCATCGAATTGGAAGAGTTTTACACTTGTGATGCGATCTGTGTGAGAAATTAGTCGTTGGTCGACTGAGTCTTCGTCTAATGGCATGATCTATTTAAAATTTAAATAATTAATAGAGAAAACGAATTTTTTTAAAAAAATTTCTGACCCCAATGCTGAAATCTTCAGATCCAGTAACCAAAAATGAGTCGTTTTGAGCAAATTCGCAGCAAGTGATGGGACCGGTGTGAACCTTCCGCTCTAAAATGGGTTCGGAGATATTCCCAATATCAAAAACCTAATAATTAAGTGAAATTAACTCAATTTCAACATTATTTATTTTTTTTAAAATACCTTAATAAAGCCATCATCTTTGCAAATAGCGACCAATCTCCCATTATTTGAAATTGCACAATATTTGACACAAAATTTTGTATCGAATTCAATAACTTGAGATTTGTTATTATTAGAAATCTAAAAATAAATAAATCAATAATAAAGCAAAATTTATGACTTATAAAATTATTACTTCAACTCGATTATTCAGATCAACCAACACGGTCGTAAAATCCCCATTATTAATCACTGCATCACAACAATGCCCCATTTTCAAATCACTAGCTGACGTATCAGTCACATCCCAAATCTTAACGCATTTATCTTCAGATGCCGACAACAAACGATCACCCATTGGTGAAAATGCAACACAATTAATCCAACTAAAAAAAGAAAAAATATATAATTTCAAATCAATATTCGAATTTCGCCAAAGTTAATTTACTCTTTATGCCCCTTGTAGAAATTGATCACAGCATTTTTCCTTAAAGAATACACGATAATTGAGTATCCAGCAGTCCCCACAGCCACGTGTTCGTACGAAGCAGCTACTGAAAGTATTTGATCTTGGGAACAATCGTGAAATAGCTGTTTCATTGTTCCAGATTCGATGTACCATGTTAGGACGGTTGAATTCGTAGCTGCAAAAATCCTCTCTCCGTCCGTAGAAAAACAGCAGGACGTGATTGGTTCTTTGATACCGTGCAAAACATGCATTTTGCAATAATCATTCATCACATCCCACAATCTAACAGTGCAATCCCAAGATCCAGTGGCCAAAATGTTTCCCAAAGGTGAATACTGGCAGCATACGACGCGATCTAAGTGCCCGCTTAATTGTTTATAAACTTCTCCTCTTCTAACTGACCAAATCTGAAATTGAATTTGGATTAAAACGTTGAAAAACAATAGAGGATGGCTAAAAAAACCTACAAAAACTAAACCATGTTTCCCTCCAGACGCCACATCTTCACCATTAATCGAGATTGCACAACAAAACGGAATGTGGTTGGGATCTTCAAAAGTCATTTTATAGTAAGTTTTACTATCATCACATTGTTCGAGTTCCCACAATGGACGCGACCATCGCTTTATCACGTACGGAGTTGGAGGCGAATTTTGACCTTAAAAATTTAAATATTTACATTTCTACTATCAAAACTACTTCAAATTCCTTTACTATCATCTGAATTCCCATTTTGATCTTCAAAAAAGTTCGTAGGAACAGTCCACAATTTAATAGACTGATCTGTCGAGCATGTAACCAAAATCTTATGATCGACGCAGAGCGAGCAGCACCGAATTCGCGAATCATGACCATCGATTTTGCTTATTTGCTTCACGGAATTGCAGTCCCAAATCTAAAAATAATAAATAAATAAATAATTTAGTAAAACATTTTATTTTATTTTATTTCCCAACTTCTTACTCTTATTATTCCAGCGTTATCGCAAGAAATAACTCTTAAACCGGTTGGCGTAAACGTTGCACTTCTAACCGCATCTGTGTGAATATTGCAAGTAGTCATGCAGGCACCTTTGTTGTTGTCTTTATTGCTTAAATTTCAATTAACAAAATTACTAAATAAAAATTAAATTAAATTAAATTAAATTCTTACCACCAATCGAAATAAAACTTATCCAGATTATACGTAGGAATTAAACGTTTCACTTGTTTGTACACTTCCGAGGTTTCCGGTTGGCACAAAGCTAACTGAAGAATATCACAATTTTTCTCGGAGAGTACGTCCGAGTTGGCACGAATGAAATGGATAAAATCTCCTAATTTTTGGCGAAAAGCCTAAAAATAAAATTAATTACTAAAAAAAAAAAAAAAATTTTAAATTATTACGTACTATATCAGTGATCCCTCGAAAATACTTCTGATAATCGTACAACAAATCAGCACATCCCATCGTATTTTCAATTTTTGCTTTCATAAATTTAAAATCAAAATAAATTTCCACCAATTTCTCCGTCATGTTAGCCGCGTGCATGTGGTAACCAATGGCAATGTGTATGTAAGAATCGTTTTTTAAGAGATGCCACTCTCCACCACACTTCTTTTCATAGACGTCAATCAAACTCAAATGCAAATCCTAAAAGAATAAACTCCATAAATTACTAAACTCAGTATTTCTTTAAATCATAATAATTACAGCAATTCTAGCTTTGTTCTTTTCCTTCAAATAATCCAAAAGTAAATCATGTATTGAATAGAGATAAACTTGCCCTTCATCGTACCAAATTCGAGTTGCCAACGATTTCTTTTCAAAAGTATTCATAATTTCGTCTACTTTGGTTACATCGCAATTCCAAAACGTCGCGAGAACCTAAAAATAAAATTTAAAAAAAAAAAATTTTTTTATTTTTATTTTTTTTACTTCTCTCGGGATATAGACGTCATCGCGAAAAACAGCGAGAGTATCGTAATATTCTCTTAATTTCTCGTTCAGAAGAGAGAGCGATAAATCGATAACTTGATAAATATCTTCCCTTAACCTCGTTTCACCAGTCGATGCTCGTTTTCGAGTCAATTTCCGTACACAAATCGCCCACGTGTTATTATCCTTAGGAAAATCGGATATATAACCACCGACTGCAGAAATCAACAATGGCACTCCTTAAAATAAAAATTATTTTTTCTAAATCAATAATTTTCATACCAAAACCAAAAATACCTTTACAAATTTCGTGAATCGTCACAGCCGCCGTCGGCAACTGTTTGAAATTACAATTCGCATACTTCGCCAACAAACTCAACGACTGTTCTTCGGTGAACCCAGAACTAACAGCCACATACTGAACGTAAGAAATATCCTTAAACAATCCTCTGTCCGTCGTCGTAACCAAAGTATTACACCCAACGTTAAACGCATCGACCGCCAAATCGGTGCAAACGTCATCCAAAACGAGCAACGTGCTCATAACGTTCTCCTCTTTCGAAAACAGATCTCGAATCCTCTCCTTCGCGAGTTCGATGGAATCAAACACAACGTTCCGATAACTCGGATCCAACTTCTCGCACAGAGCCTTCATTTTCGGAAGTAGTAGCCCGTCTTCCATCCCGCACGACACCCAAAAAACACCTGCCGTATAATATTCAGACAACATTTCGACATCGGAAACAGCCGCAGCAGCCACCGTCGACTTCCCACATCCCATCATCCCGTGCAAAACGACCCATCCGTTCCATAAAAACTGCTCGGCCAACTTCCTCTTCACTTCGTCCTCTTCTTTGGGCCGGTTGATGTGATTGGATCCCAACCGCGGCACACCCCCGCGCATCAACATGCGTGGGTACGAATTACTAGCCACCGAATTCAGTTTATTAATTTCTCCTTCCAACCCTTCTGCGAGCCATGGATAATTTTTATCGTTGTAGAGAGACTTCACGAAGACATTAAACGCTTCTGGTCCACACGATGGAAGAATATCGAGTAATATAGTCGCTCGTTTACGTCGCCATGACTAAATAAAATAAAAATTCAATTTAGAAATTCAAAGTAAACGGATGTTTATTTACACAAGCGTGAAAGGATGACGTGATTGATAATGAATAACTTTGATGTTACTCATTTTTTTTTTTTATTTTAAGAAATTTCAAAATTGAAATATTTGTTTTCCAGATCACATAAATAAACATCTTAAAATAAATATTTGTTCGCAAACCTTTGATCGGATGAGTCGATCGCTATCTTCGTCTATGATTCCATTTCGTAGTAAGTAATCTAAAATGTATTTCGGGTCGAGATCGTCTAGTATTTTTCCTCGTTGTTTCCTCAATGCTAGGAGCTCTTTGGGGTTCATCGAAAATTATATCCTGAAAGCAAAAATAAGGTTAACAAAACGGTTACAACGTGAGTCATGCCTTGACATCATAACAAGGTCATTTTTCCATTTGCTCCACCAAAAATTACATCACAAACAGAAAAATTAAAATCAAATTGATACCATATCAAATTGATACCATATCAAATTGATATCGAAATCGATTTTTAGTTGTTCCTGGTGTAGACACGTGTGGTTATGAAATTATTTGCTGACCTTGGGTGGGATAGTAACCCCAGTAGTTGGAGGATCTCAAGAGGTACCCTCGACTGACCTCGAGGATCTTCCGTACCTTCCCCATGTGTTTGTATGGCAACTAAAATCGATCTCGGGTGTTTTGTCTACTAACCTCAGTCGTTTGCATCAAAAGTCAACTTGAATTCCCCGACAACACGCGGAAAACTTTCACTACTGACCTACTCTACTGCGGTGTGTTTAAGCCGATAAGGTGGCTGAACCGGAATTTTTTCCAAGCGACATCTGCTGACCATATGGAAGGAGAGTAAACATAAATTCCAGTTCACTTTTGAATACATTTTTTGAAATTTAAATCTTGTATCGTGTCGAGTTTAAAAGTGACCTAGGATTTGAAGATGCAGTACAGCCATGTTTTATTTTTTTATTAAATTATATTATTAATTTCTGTTAAATAAATGCGATAGAATGTTTTTCTGCGAGTTTTTTTTAAAATTTTAAACAATTATAACTTAAGTTATTATGACTTACACATTTTTACTTTAAAATTTTACATATTATCTCGAAAACTTTACTCTCTGGAGGTCGCGCCATCTGATGTTGGATCTTCAAATCTTTTAAAGCAGATTGGAGCGTCATTACTGTTATCATGGTTATAATCAGGTTTAAAAAAAATAAACTATTTGATTATTTCACCATCTCTGGAGCTTTTTTATTTTATTTTATTTTTTTAAAATGTCATTGAAATCCTCTGAAATCCAAATGGTTCAATGGAGTGTAGCCATCTTTTAATTTTTATGAATTTTTCTGAGTACCTTTAAATAATTCCTTTGAAAAATAAAAAGTCACTCTCACTTTTGAGAAAAGCATTTTTAGACTTGTCATGATGATTTGCAACTTTAAAAATTTGGATTTTGTCCTGTCTTAAAGGTTTAAAAGATAAATGCTTGATTTGAAATAAATACTCAGGGTTAACATTACAATTTTCTGCTATGTCACTATAAATTTCATTCATTTATTACAACTTGGTACATTAGAAGAACTTAAAATAACCTATAAAAATCAAAAGCCATAAAATTCTATACTAAAGTTCAGTGACTTTATTTCCCCCCTAAAATATCATTTTCACTCAGCAACAAAGAGAATCCAGTAATCTAATTAATATGACCTCTGATCATGTTAAAATCCTATAATTATTGATAAGGTATAAATACAATCTCCCTTTCAGAATCATCATTTCATAACAAACATGGACTGGAACGTATTCTTCAGTGATTTTGCCAAAAGAAGAAAGGGAGTTGTATTAAGAAATGCAGGTGAGTGAAAATAATAACAAACTATAATCAAAAATAGAAATTTAAATCTTTATTTCCTTTTTTATCTAGCTAAATACATTATGAGAACCGACTTTATAAATTTGGGTGGCGGTATACCGAATGCTGTGCTATTCCCATTTGAAGGAGCGACATTCAAATTAAGGTATTTTATTTTTTTAACTATTTTTTCATAATAAACAAACTCAAAAATGATCAAATATTTCACAGTGATGGAAATTCTATTAGTTTTTCGCCAAAGGATATGGAAAATGCTTTGCAATATGGTGAAACTGATGGGTATTATACTCAAAAGTGTGTTTTCAGTTGATTAATTTTATAATTTATGTTAGTTATCCCGAACTACTGCCAGAATTGATAAAATTAATCAAAAGATATCACAACCCACCAAATATGGAGGACAGAGCTGTCGCACTTACAACCGGTTGTCAAGAAGCTATCAGTAAAGTATATCGATCAACTTTTATCGGTAACAAAGTGGTAAATAAATCTGTTTACAGAGTCTGGATCTCTTAATGTCAATGGGTGATCCAGTTATAATTCAAAAACACGTTTACTCTGGAATTTTGTCAGTTGTAAGTAAAAACCAAAAGTCCTTCTCATCAAAATATCTCAAAAAATAAACTAACGCAGCTAAGTCCATATAAACCGAAGTTTCTTTACGTCGAAGAAGATGAAAATGGAATAGTTCCGCAATCGTTGCGCGACGTTATGCAAGGATCAATGACAAACAAGAAGAATTACAACTTCATTCCTAAATTTTTCTACACAATTCCAAACGGTTGCAATCCAACAGGTGCCACGACATCTGGAGAAAGACGTAAAGAAATTTACAAAATTTGTCAAGAGTATAATTTGATCATCCTCGAAGATAACGCGTATTTTTTCCTACATTATGGCGAGGTTGGTATTAAAATTAACTACAAAACAGATATTAATTACTATTAATTGAATTTAACTAGAAATGCGAACCCAGTTATTTATCTCTTGATATTGACGGCAGAGTGATTCTTATGGATAGTATTTCAAAGATAATTGCACCAGGGTAAATCTGTTTCATATCTTTTATTAGTTAATTAATTAATTTCTTAATTACAGATTACGTTTTGGTTATGCGTGCGCTTCTAAAGAAGTAGTTCGTAGAATGAATATACACTCGCAAAGTACCATTCAACAAGTATCACCAATGATCCAAGTATATTTATTAAACTTAATTAAATCAAAAAGTTTAATAAATCTTTTCTTTTATCTCTCAGTTGATACTTTATAAACTCCTTAGAGCGTGGGATGAAAATGGATTTGATGATCAAATAAAAAAGTATGTTTTCTTGTAATTTAATTTAATAATAGTATTATTTTGGGATTTATTTATGCAGGGTGAGAAAATTTTATAAATATCAACGAGATGTCATGATTGCTGCGGCTGAGAAATGGCTGAGTGGTCTTGCCGAATGGAGTGTTCCGACTGGAGGGATGTTTGTTTGGTTTCGAGTTTTGGAGATTAAGGATACAACTCGTTTGTGCGATAATGCAATAAAAGATCACAGCGTATGTGGTGAAAACAAATAGAAATTAATAAATTTTGTAATGTAATTTGTATTTCAGATTGTTGTTTTTCCTGGTTCGTACTTCATGCCTGAAGAAGGAAATTCTGATTTCATTCGAGTGTCTTTCACTTCAACCACTCCGCAAAAAGTTGATGAGGTTCTGAATAACTTTATAATATTATAGAATAAATTATTAATTTTCTAATTTCATTTTAGGCATTTGAAAAATTAGCTCGTGCAATTTGTGAAGACAAATTATTAGTTTGAAACTGATAGATTATTAATGGGTAATTAATTAATTAATTATTTTAACCAATATAAACGTATAATTATTTATTCATGATTGTATAAATTCAATAATAAATCGATATATTACATTATTTTGACTTTTCACTGGCTAATTCATCCCTAATGACTTCAGATAAACTCTGTAAGCCCTAAAATAATTTAAATTTGTATTTTTATGTCCAAAATATATAAATTTAATTTTAAAACTAACCTTATCCATTTTCTCCGAGTTTGTTAACGAAAAAGACGCTCGTAAATATGGAGATTGTTTTGTACTATCTGTTAGGAAGAAACGCCCAGGCACCAATGCAATCTTAAAATGAAATGAAATTATTTAATATTAATTTATAAAAATATTTAAATTTAATATTTACATTTTTTTTGAACGCTTTGTCCATTATCATCGAATATGTATCGTTAATTCCGTTTACTTTGATCCATAAAAACATTCCAGCGATTGGCTCATCCCATACAGCCAAACCTAATTTCAGTTAATTATTTTTAATTTTGAAAAATTTTATTAAATTATAATTGAAACCTGTGAGCCACTTGTTCGCAAAATGAGTCATCAATTCTTTCTGAGATTTATAAAAGCTTTGCACACTGAAATAAATTCATATTTCAGGTTCAATTTGGTCAAATCATTTTCATTCTACTTTTTAATGTGATTTTCAAATCCAGACTGACCCCAACAATTCAGCAATTCAGTGATAAAAACCTGTAAATAAAGAGTTAAATGTCGATTCTCAATAATGAAAAGAGTGAATTTACTTGCGAGAAACTTGAAGTGTGTAAAATAGAAACTTGCATGTGGAAATTGATTCTCTCCAATAACATTTTCGGCCCTGTAATGTAGCCAACTCTCATTCTGGAAGTAAATTTGTAAAATTTAATAATTTAAATGATTAATTAAGCTCTAAATGTACCCAGCTGATAAAACTTTAGAAAATGAATCAAGTCTCACAACACGTCCATCAGTGTCTAATGATAAAAAACTAGGAGCAGCCTAAGAAATTTGTAAAAAATTTTATTTTATTTACACCATTACAAGTAAAATTCATAAATTTACCTTAGCAAATTGGAGGAAATAATAAGGATCATCTTCTATAATAAGCAAATCGTAATCCTGAGCAATCTGACATTAAATTTTTAAAATTTTAATTACAAATTTTTTTTTTTAAAATTTATTATTTACTTTGTAAATTTCTTTTCTTCGCTGTAAACTAATCGATGTGCCAGCTGGATTCGCACCGTTCGGATTTAAATAAATCACTTTCGGAACTCCTGTAATTCCATTTCTAACTTGTTCCGGCTTCCATTTACTCAACACTTTCCTCAACGAATTCGGAATCAAACCCTCCCCATCGCCTTCAACCACTAGATAATTAGGAGTATACGGATTCAACTGAAAATATTTCAAAAACTAAAACTCCAAACAACCTCACTACCAAACCACTAACAATTCCTAGCGTTCCCGGATACGCTGGTTCTTGTATTATAACGTAATCACCCGGATTCAAAATCATCTCAAACACCTGCATAAAAAAAAGATAAAATAAAATCACGATTCGAGTCATATTTTACCTTACATAATCCATCTTGAGCGCCTGTCGTAACGTATAAATCTAGATTATCAAGATTCGGCGGATTGTGGTATTTGGTTTGAAAATCTCTTAAAATTTTAACTAAATCTGGATATCCGGACGTCGGACCGTATTGTAGAGCTTTATTCATTCGTTCCTCTGGGATATCGATCGTCATTCCATCTCTAAATAATAAATTTCATTAATAATTTAATTTAATTAATGTTTATTTTGATTTGTTTACTTTAATCTAATTGTGGCGTCCTTAAATGGGAATAATTTCGGATTGGGCACACCTGTGCCGAAGAATATTAGGGAAGGTGAAGCGTTGGCTAGTAAAGCAGCTAGAAATTGAATGATTAATTAAATTAATTGAATTTTTGCGCAAGTTTGGTGATACTTACATAATTCTCTCAGTGGTATTGGTTTTCTACGAAGACTTACCGCGTTTATGAATCGTAAATAATTCATTTTGTATTTGTAAGGTTTTATAAATTTGATAATTTGATCAGTACAAACAATATTACAGATTAAGACGTTTCTTAATCTGTGATGAGCTAAACCCGGCCAACCTCACTGAGACGGTTCTGGGCATTCAGCAATCAGCATGACTTCTGACGAGAGGAGTTAAAACTCAGTTACGGAGGCTCTGAAGGAGCCAAAACGTTTTCTTCAGTCATTGCGAATCTCACGTTTTCTTCAGTCATACAAATATTTAATAAATCAATTAATTAATAAATCATTCCAGCTATATTTGCTGGAAATTTTTAATTTTTAATATACTGTCCCTAAAAGGACAGTATATTTTTAATCTTGAATAAAATAATTTAAACTTATATTTTTGGCATTTTTCACTTTTTCTTTTATTCAGAACAAAATTAGAAAAATTCAGAACAAAATTCCACGGGCGGACTGAGGTTCCACGGCCGGACTGGGCTTCCACGGGAGGACTGGGGTTCCACAGATAGACTGGGGCTCCATGGGCAGACCGGGGTTCCACAGGCGGACCGGAGTTCCACGGGCGGACCAGGGCTTCCACGGACGGACTGGGGTTTCACAGGCGGACTGGGGCTCCATGAGCAGAGTGGGGTTCCACGGACAGACTGGGGTTCAACAGGCAGAGTGGGCATGATTAGCAGAGTGGGTTTTTGATGATTTTAAAATTTATGATTTTATTTTATTATTTGGATGTTTATTTTATTTGTGGAGTTTAAACTGGTACACATAAAAATTTGCATTATTTTTAAATTTGTAATTTTCTATATTCATTTAATCCGTGGAAGTTTCCACGGGTACCGGCTATTTTACAGTGAAATTTTTGTTGGTAAATTCATTTTTTATCCATGGAAATTTCCACATGTACCTACACAATTAAATACACAATTTTTGATTTTTGTTCACCCGGGCAGCGCAGGGTACCTTTGCTAGTTACAAACAAATTACAAATAAATTACAAATAAATATTAAATAAATATTAAATAAATTACAAATAAATATTAAATAAATATCAAATAAATAGAAGAATTGTGAGAAAGCCCACGAGATAGATGCATCGTGAGAAAGATCACGAGATAAAAGCATCGTGGGCTTTGAGATAGAAACATCGTGGGAAAGACCACGAGATAGAAGAATTATGAGAAAGCCCACGAGATAGATGCATCGTGGAAAAGATCACGAGATAAAAGCATCGTGGGCTTTGAGATAGAAACATCGTGGGAAAGACCACGAGATAGAAGAATTATGAGAAAGCCCACGAGATAGATGCATCGTGGAAAAGATCACGAGATAAAAGCATCGTGGGCTTTGAGATAGAAACAT
>JAQIXT010002075.1:0-12328 GCA_034700445.1 Stenotaenia linearis
ACTAGGATTTGTTCTATATGTATCTTTGTTTACTTTGTATTTGCGTGTTAGGATGATTTTGGGGCACATTTAGAAGAATTTGGGAGCGTTTGCATGCCTTTGTGTGCGTTCCATTGAAATTGGGCGCGTTTACATGCTTCTGGGCGAGTTTGGATTCTTTTGTGCACGTTAGTTCATTTTATGCGCGTCAGGTGTATTTGTGTGCGCTATTATCCCTATGGTCCACCGTAATTTTACAGTTCAAAGTTCACGCAATCCCGAACAAAAACAGATCCGGTACATACCCACTTAAACCAACCAATAACAAGACCGAATGACGTCACCCGTCCACTGCGCCACCACCACAATTCCTCATTTAAAACAGCATCACATCGCAATGGCAGCTCAATCAGCCGCTCTACACGTCCTAAAACACTCTTCCTCTCTTCAAACTCCATCAAAATATCTCTCCAGAATATCAATTCGTGCTTGTGAAAGGTAAAATGACCACAATCCACTAGATAGACATGGCATCTAGCAGCAATGGCGAAAGCGACGATTCTCTACCTTGGTTTGACATCTGTGACCGACACGCGCATTGCGCGGCAGCCCGCCTCGCAGCCGATGTGCGAGCATTCATTGACGAACATTCGAGCAGCCCTGCGCAGCCAGTCGGATCGGAATTTTCTAAGAAATTCGTCGAATACTTCACTAATTATTTCGAAGAGGAATTAAAAAGGAAGGACGAAAATAATACGAAGTCCGACGAAAGTGTCGGTGGGAAAATGTCGTCCGATTCTTCGGATTATTCGGACAGGGAGTCGCCAAAGTCGCACCACAAGCGGTTTTTTCGCCGGCTTAGCTTTAAGGGGCTGACCAGAGGAAAGGGATTGTTTCATAAACAACATTCGGATGAAGTTGAGTTGTCGGAGCGGCGCGTGCAGAACGATAAGCATGAAAAAATGAAGTTGGCTAAGATAATCGTGGAGTGCAGGAAAGAAGGGACTGTTAATTATCTGACAGGGGAGAATATGGATGGGAAGCACAAATGGGAGAAATGTAGACTCGCACTGGTCAAGACCACAGCTGGGTACATGCTCGAGTTTTACTCGCCGCCAAAGGTAATTGTGTTTTGGTGTATTGTTTGTGTTGTCTTATCAATTATATTTTTAGATTTAATTGTACCTATTAATCCAACCATAAAAGCGATAAATCATAAATGGTTTTCCTCCAAGTACCAAAATATGATTTTTGATTGATTAATCTTTAGTTAAAAATTCAACTTTAAACCAATTAAGGTTTTAGTTGTGAAAGAATATTGAAAATCAACATTGAGTTGTGTTGAAACAATATTTAATTTCACTGAGGTGAAAGTAGATTGTGAGTGAACTGTTTAAAATCTTCTGATTACAAAGCATGAAATACTGAGATTTGAGAAATCGACCTTGTTTTTGTATAAATTGTTTGGGAGTTTAAAAATGAAGGGAAACTTGGTGCTTGGATTTAGGCTTTGTGTAAATAATCAAGTAATGTTTATTGACATTGCACAGGAAGTTATGGAATTCTGGCAACAAAGCTGAAAAAATTTAATAAAAGATATTGACAGTGACTCCAATATTACACATTAGCATTACCAAATCACTTTCTGCAAAACAAAATTTGATTAACGCCCTATCAGGACGGAAATAGAATTCCAACTTCTGTTTAGATAAAAATTTCTAAAGAACCCTCAGTCTCGCTGGCAGACTTTTATAATACGCATAAAAGTTAGAGGCTTCTATGGAAGTTCCATTGGTATCTCATAAATTTTGTTATTGAGATTGCTCCATTGTGAGTTCATAACCATGAATGATGCAATTTCTACATTGACTCTCCATCAAAGTGAAAGGCCATTGAGATTTATTATATGGCTCAATTTAAGTTTATTGAAAGTTGAAGCTATTAAAATAAAACTGAATGGTTTTTTCAGTGGCCTGTGTGATCACTTTTAGTATCACAGATAAAAAAACCCAATTATAGATAATTTAATAGATTATACACAATCTAAATTTCTCTTTTGATTTTATAAAGAAACTAAAAGTTGAAGTAAAATCTCTTAATTGCCGAGGTGTTGTAATTGCTGAGGTATTGTTTTATGGTCGCCAGCTGCTACAATTGCCATACGCAACCTGTCACATATACAACAACTTAACACAAATCAATATTTACACAATTTAAATCTTTACACAAGTCAAAATCTTTACGGTCCGCTAATTGCCGAAACGGCTGAGATTTTGCAACAAATATTTACGGCATTTTTCAATTAATCACTAGATTGCCCCGTAACATTAAAGTAAACAATTTTATCCAGACAATATCATATCTATCATTTCTAAAGTATGGGCAAATTGTTTACCATACTTTTTCCATTAATTTAAAAACCAAAGTTTTCCTTAGTGCCTCTTTAAAGGTCACAGAGGATGGTTAGAATTTATCTTGGCAAGTGTTTCAAAAACATAAACAGTTAATTACAAGATTTTAAAAGGCGGAAGAAATGCCTGTTGAAAGGAAGGAAATGTTGATATATCCATCAATACTCTTTTTTGAAAGTATTTTTAACTTGTTTTTATATCCTTTAATGGAGAAGTAGGTTTCGTATAGAAAAAATAGGATATTTTGAAAGTATCTCAATGGGAAAAGACAAATTCACGCGTGAAAACAGGGAAATCCTTTCAGGATGAAGTCTTAACAAAAGCATAAAAGTTTATTACAAATTCAGTTTTTTATTTATGTGACCCAATTTTGATGTAATAGGAAAAAAGTATGTAAACAACATTCCACCTTATTACCTGAAGTTATCTCTCATTTCATTAACAGCAACAGGTTTAAATTTCTGAATACTCCTACTCAGTATCATCAAGACTGTTTACGTCTGGAAAACCTGAGCGTTTAATCAGTGGAATTTATATAATTTTTTGATAAAAACACCTGGAAACTAGATTAGTTCCAAGTACAAATTGAAGGATCTACCTATATATTGATCAGCAATTAAAATTGTTTGCTGAAATTGCTGACCTCATGGTCCCATTAAGTGCACAGAACAACTAAAAGAAAAGTCTGAAAAACAAGCACCTGGCTGCAAAGGTCAAGGTCTGTCAAGAAATTGTAAATATTTTTCACTTGAATTTAATGAATTTCATGTATCTCATGAATTTATTAATTTTTTTCCTTGATAATTTCATCACCTGACATAAAAATGTCAATAAACCATTGCAACAGAATCTGTAACAAGGCTTTTTTCAAAAGTTGGACTTTTGATGTTGAAACTAGTTAAAACCAAATTTATCGCTTCGATAAGCCTTTGATCAAAACAGGACAACGAACAAGTTTACCTTAAAATGGAATTACAGCAAAGACCCTATACTTAGCATTCCAGGATTTTATTTCTCTCAGGATTTGTTGAACAAAGTTCAAAACAATTTTCTAAAAAATTAATTTCTCAAAACTCAAAGCTTGTCCTTGCTTAGTTCGCATTATTGAAAACAGAAATCTAAACATTAACTAAAGATAGCCTGAGGCTTTGATAAACATCATTAACAACAACTATAAAACCCATAATAACTTTTGAACTAAAAATCCAAGCAAGGAAAAAAGAGAGGAAATGCAGAGGGAACAGATGTAATTAAATAAAACCGGAAGGGACCAGAGGGGGAGTTCTCTTAGGCAACATTAAGCAGAAACCCAACTGTTAACAGGTGGTGATGACAAAAAAAATTCCCTCCTCACTTTTAATATAAGATCCTTTAATTAATGAATAAAAAATGTCAAGAATTAATGATGATTTATATCAAAACCAAATTTATTAATTTATAAAAACCAAATAAAACTAAGAAAAACATTTCAGTCAACAAAGATTCACTGAAAAATAAAAATTATCACCAAATTTTAAAAAAGGAAAGGTTAATCAGAACAATCATTTAATGAAGTCGAAAATGATTATAAGAAGCTTTAACATTTAAATTGGAATAGATTAATTTAATTATGTTGTTGTGGTTATTTAATTGGATACTTTTCTGGTGTGTCGCTATATTATAAAGCACAATTACGTGCTTGATAGCAGTTGTAAACAAAATATTATAATATACATCCTGGAATTAGCTGGAAATGTGTTGCAAGAGATAATTTAGGTCAGGAAGGTATGAAAAACAAATATTAAATACGAATTTGACCTTTTGAAACGACTGTAAGTGTCAGAAAGAAAAATAAGAGTGATTATGATGACTTATACTGTCATCGGTAATTACTAATGTAATTGTCATTATCGTTGTTTACTTCATGAGTATGAAACATGAGATAAAACAGGTAAATACTCTCTTTATCCCAAAATTAGATTGAAAGTTTAAAAAAAAATTGTTCTTTTAATAAAATTCAATATGATATTTCCATTTTTTTTCCATTTCTCCAGGCTGTGAAACCAAAGAGCGGAGTTTTTTGTTTTCTCATCGTTGAAGCCCGCGAGACAACAGCTTTGGAAATGCCAGATCACGAAAATACGTTTGTATTAAAGGTTGGCTTGCGTCATTCAGTCACTTGGCTTCCTATTTTTACATTTCTTTGGGGGCTAATCGTAATTAAATGTTGGATTTTATTGATCAATATTATTTTCAAATTAAATGGAACAAGAAAACAACTTATATAATGCTAGAGATTCAAAAAATAGAATTTTGATTTAGTTTATTCCAAGAAAACGCTATGGTTGCTGGTTAGATAAGGCCAGTTAATGAATGGAAGATATTTTTAAACTGTTATTCAAGCGTTTACTGTATTTAACGATGAATGAATAGACCCCTTAATGTAGTAACGTGACACAAACATCAAAATAAATAACATGTTGTTTATTACTTTCAAAATTACAAATTAATTTTTGAATTTTAACTTTAATTTTAACTCGTGTAACCTTCAATTCAAGGTACCAACACAATAATTTTTAACTGGGCGCGGATTTTTATTATGTCAAAGTCATTTCGACATGGTTTTGTAAATATGGATCAGTGAAGTAATGTTTTATTGCACTTATTGTGCTGCATATTTATGAGCATGACACTTGTTGTCTTAAACTTTGTTATTGCAGACTTTTAATGAGTAATATAACTGTAGTATCATCACAGTCATTTTATCAGATAAATCAAGTTGGCACAAATGATACAAGAAAAAGCTATGTTGTTTTGAAATTAATAAAGAGCAGTGACCACATTAAGTAGGCCTTCAGGCTGATTTTTAATTGAAACTAAGCCACACATGCATTACTTGCAAGTATCTTAAAAAATAATACTGAATTAGATAGGAAATTAACTCTTTATATCTGAGTTTGTATGAGGAATAATATGAGTGGGTTACTACCATCTGCTATGATTTTTTGTTACATGTGGTTTCATATAACACCATCTGCTGTTTCTCTCTCAGTGGAATAACTCAGTTATTGTATTGTAAAGTTATTTCCTGAAGCATCAATTCAACTATAATCTTGTTACAATCAAATTAAATTTTTGTTTTTGTTGATTTACAGGCTGAAAACAATATGGAGTATGTAATTGAAGGACATGATGCAGATGATATGCGTTCATGGTTGGCTACCATTAAATATTGCATGCGAAGTACTAGTACGGACAATGGCAATCAATACAGTTCCTCGTAAGTTCAACGTAAATTTCTATAACAAAGTTCAAATTAAATTTTTTTTAAAGTTAATATATATTTGTCAATACATATTGGAAATCTGCCACTGAATTAAGAAATTTTTTTTTTTAATGTTGATTTTTGAGGCAAGGCAAGATATTGCTTAAGGTCGCCAGCGGCTGCAAAGGCCATACGCGACCTCTCACAATAACAATAAATTTACCCAGTCCGAAAACTTTACACAATTCAAAATATATCCACAAATCTAAATATTAACATAAGGAAAAGACAAATACTTTGTGAAGAACACATAAAAATCACTATTTATTTTTGGAATAGAAGACCACGATCAAGTACAGTGCCAGAATCACCAAATCGTCGACGGCGCAATCGACGATTTGACAAAACAGATGAAAATGATGCCCCAGAGCTTCCACCTCGTAGTTTAGATACACTTCCTGTAAATGGATTTCATTCTTTACGTCCTACAATGAATAATCGTCATTCAGAATTAAGTGTATCACCAAGATCAAATGATGGAATTGGTATGAACAGTATTCTTCCAGGATCACTAACTGCTTTATTAATTGTGATTTTGTTAATTTTTAAATAGGAAATCTGTCTAATATTTATCACATGTTGTTAGAATATCCTTGGTATCATGGAGCATTAATAAGATCAGAAGCTGCTCACATGGTTCTTCAAGATGGACCAGCAGGACATGGTGTATTTTTAGTGCGCTTAAGTGAAACAAGAAATGGAGAACTAGTTCTTACATTCAATTTTCAAGGCAGAGCAAAAGTAATTGATTTATGTTTGATTTAAGTAAATGAGATTAATCAAACCGGTTTAGAAAAAAAGTTGTTGCACAATCATTAATTAATAATGATTTAAGGAGATTTAATCTAATAGTCTACTAACATATTTAGTGTAAGGTCAATATAAATTGCATGGAGTAAGATGTAATTGGATTAAACGTAAGATCTCATTTGATCATAAGTGGATTTACTGGTCAAAGAGGAAAAGAAATATATTTATTTTGTAAGAGTACATTAAATTAATGCATTTAAGGACAACAAGTTAATTCCTGCATACTCAAATTGACATTAATTAAAATTTTGCATAATTTTTGAAAAAAAATTTAAATAAAATTGCAGTTTTTGAAGTAAATAATTTGCAGATTGAAAAAACGCAGGAATGATTAGGGAAAAAATGTAAATTATTTGGAAAATTTCACAACTAAAATGCAAATCTACAAATTTTCTACACCAATCACTACAATTTGTAATTTATTTACAGAAATCATCATTTTTATTGTTTTGTATTTTAGCATATTATATTTTTAGCATTTACGAATGACGGTCAACGCAGACGGACAATGCCGAGTGCAACATTTGTGGTTCCAAACAATATTCGACATGCTCGAACATTTTCGAATACATCCTATACCCCTAGAATCAGGTGGTGCTTCTGACGTTACTCTAACTGAATTCGTTATGGCTTTTGATTCGGCAAGCCCTGGCAGCTCTCCTGAACAAACACCCATTCATACAGACATTTCTAACCGAACAAATGATTCAGGAATCCATTCCAGAGCACCGCAAATTCCAGAACCACGAGAAATCATCACTAATTCTGGATCTGTTAGAATGAGAACTGAATCATTAGAGCGATTACAAAGTGAACAACAACTTGTAGTTCATGGGCGAGCGATTGAAAATACTTACTCATTTGTGTGAAAACCATTTAATGAAACAAAATCTAGTCAAGTTGCATAATAAAACCTCAATTTTATATTTTAATTTGTGATAAGCATAAGATCAAGTGATGTTGCATGCATTATGAAGAATTGCAACAATTAGAGAGAAAGAGAAGTCCATCTGCTATTAGCAGTTCCTGAAATGAGTGATTGAATTGTGCTTTTTTTGTGTGATGTGGAATTATTTTCCTTTTCCTTTTAATTTGTTGTTATGCATTTAATGTTTGTTTTTGCTCAGGTTTATTACCTGATGAATACATTTGATTAAGGTCACAAAAGAAAATTTTTGTGTATAAATTTAATCTGATTACTTTGCTCAGTTTTATTTATTTTTATTCATGTTTTTAATTTAGCTATGCACAATATTTTTTCTTTAGTAATTTATTTAAAAATTATTGATTATTTGTTCAGAGCCGATGTTTATAAAAATGTAAACTAATTTTTTAAAATTGCTGCAAATTTACGCAAATTGTATTTTTGGATGTTGAACTTGTTTCCAAATTGTAAATCATCAATATTATATATTAAAATAATTGTGACTAAATAAGGTTTTTTTATTTTAAAAAAATATAAAACTAAAGCCAAACACTGAATAAATATCAATAAAACCTCGGTTTATTGAATGCAGATAAACTTACAAATTACAAAAAATAAGAAATTACAGTTCTGTACTCATTTCATCTCTGCTTGCATTATATTCCTGCAACTGTGAAAAAAGATAATTAAGAAAAATATAATTACTGCACGCAATACTTACAAATCCAGATGATCTTGGTTCCTTAATGGAAAGGCTTGACTTGGACAAACTATTCTTTCCAGGTTTTATACTTCCATCACCATGAATTCTGTTGGTACACATGACCGAATTATATTATATTCATATTTCAACCCTCCCAACAATAATCCATGTCAGTTACCAAAGGGTTTAATTTAATTTATGCATAAAACATACCCAAACATGCATTTTGATTTGAATTACCCAGAAACAATTATTAAGCCCAAAAAGCCTTAAATCCATCACCTAGTGGAAAACTTATATTAAGACAAAAAGCTGTGTATCAAATTTTACATATTTACCCTCGATGGCTTTTCGGTGTGTTAGGGGAACGATGTGAGTTTGATGAGTTGCGAGTTCTGTTATAAATTATAGAAATGATGTAAGTAACAATTAATATAATTATTATTACTGGAATAAATAGTTTAAATTTAAAGTTACAAATACTAACATCACTTTGGTGTATGCAATATCCTTCAGTTGATCTTCGGAATAGCCAGAACTATCGACATACCTTTAAAATTGTATATGTTAATGTTAATTTGGAATTTTTAAGATGAAAATACAAATCCCAGATAAAATATAAGTGCAGAAAATGTGTAGAAGTAAACAAACGAAATATAGTAGAATAAGTGGTAAATTTTAGGTTCAACAGAACTGAAAATTAAAATAATTTAAGAGAATCAGCAAAGTTCTGAAAAATAAAATTAATCTTATAATTCTATTAAAACTTGCAATAAATTTTATCTGGGAAACTGAAATTACTGAAAATGTTTTCTCAATTCTTCGGGAAATCGCTTATGGCAATCAGCCGAAGAACGAGATTGTGGAACGCTACGCCGCTTGTGTTTCCTCCTTTGATTATAATTCACTTCTGATTCACTCTCCATTCCAGAATTCATATAACTATAAAAAATAATAAAAATCTCATCCTCATACTAAACACCATCCACACTAAAAATCTTACCCACTTCGATGCGAATTGAGATTTTTGATAACTGCACTGTGTAATCGCACACTTTGCTCTTGAATTTCACACCATTGTGGCGTAATTGATTCTGCACTTGTTGTTGATCTCAGAATAAAAAGAAAGTAATGTAAAATATTCTGCTCTGTCTGTAACATTTTGTTTGTTACATGTGTTGGCTGGGTCTTTTGTGCTTCACGACAAATTCAGAGTCACTTGCCCTATCCTTTCGCCTATTCTTTTTCCTGCTTCTGTTTGAAGTTCTAGACGAATCGCTTGCGTGACCTGATTTGTGTCGACGTCTTGTGGAATGTGATCGTTCATCACAACTGCTTTCACTGTCCACAGATGAAAAATGATGAATTGAACGAGCGCGAACTGAGTGTTTGCTTCTGACGGACCGAGGAGAAGGATTTGCCGACGAGGAATATAATCCTTTGCTAGTTTTGAGTATATTTTAATGATGTTAAAATGATGTTAAAATATAAAAGTTTTTAGGGTCTAAACCTTAATTTTACACTTCCCCAGGGAGCAGAACGTGTACTTCGAGGTGAATCACTGGACATTAAAGTTGGTTTATGAGCTGAGCCATTATTTGCAACTGATGGCATTGCAGTGGTTGAATCAATTGTCTCCTTCTGGTTATCTGTAATTGAAATTTATGCAGTTAACCATAATGAATGTCTCAGCAATTTTCACAAGAAACTAGCTGATACAGGGCATACACTATAAGTTAAAGCGTTTAAGTTTGATAGAATCGTATAGAAAATCTATAATAGGAGAAGATTTTTACAATCAACTTATCAAATATTTATACAAGTATTTATATAGGATTTTAAATGAGATCAAATAATGGGATACTGTGAGAAACTATATCTCCAAACTTGCAAAGCCACTACAAACAAGTAGAGCCTCTCTTTTTGCTGTACTGTACAGTAGAAGCCTCCACATACTCGGGGCATTTCTCACCCTTGTCTTCTTTCTGATGCATAAATGTCAATTTGCAATATTTACAATTTCAATAATGACATACTTATTGCACATAATTCATTGTAGATGCTGTCATTATTGGCTTTATAAATGCAAGAGCTCTGTAGCGAAATAGATGTTAGGGTCCCTGCTTTCTGGGAATCTAGAGGAAACTAAAGACTGAACGCAGGATCCCATCCAATTCCCCATTCTGCACAAGGCCCCTTTGGTGTACGTTCACCGGGCTGTAAGTGGTCATTTATACATGGTGAATTATATAATACTTAATTTCAGCAACTAAGGCTAAATACCGAACACAAGGAATGTCATGCCAGGCAAAGATAGTTGCATTCAAAGACAAAAAGTACTAAACTGGTTCCTGGTAAAGGTGAACTTAGAGTTGCTACCTCCCCGGTTTTTGCCTAGAGACTCTGGTTTTTACGACAGAAATTTACTAGAGTAACAGCCAAGTTAATCGCAATAGTGTTTATTTTATTATCCTTGCTATTGTTGTTAATTATTTTCGAAAAGGTTTGACTCTACATTATTTTCCTCATAAGCTTACATCACCTTCTGCAGATCAGCGGTGATGTACTCAAATGAGGGAGATTGTGCATACAAATTTCAGATTTCAACATTTTAAAAGGTGGCAACCCTAGGTGAACTCCTTATTCATAATATTGATAGATATCACAGTAAATGACTGCCTTTACGCCACAATACAGTAATTCTTTATACTCCTGGGGAACACACTCTCCTGCAATTTAGAGCCTAGAATAAGTAAATTGAGACATTTTGAAATGCATGTAGAGAGCATGCTTTTTCCACTTTGTCTGATCTAATTGCTCTTTGCTATATTCTTA
The DNA here is from genome assembly GCA_034700445.1 of Stenotaenia linearis. Lineage (NCBI taxonomy): Eukaryota > Metazoa > Arthropoda > Chilopoda > Geophilomorpha > Geophilidae > Stenotaenia > Stenotaenia linearis. Next base: position 10,968 of record JAQIXT010002075.1, read on the forward strand.
CACCTTAACCAAGCAAAACTACTCAATGTTATGAAATGCTTCTATTCAAGAGCAAATTTACTCTACTGTGCATAGTACTTATAGCATGAATAGATCTATTCTTGATAGTAGTATTAAGTTATTTCCTCCTTTGGACATTAAACACATCGTATAAAGTTAAATGCCTACATTTTTTTCTTTGAGTATACTACTATGAGTGGATAGTTTGAAACTCATGTTATGCTCTTTTAATAAAAAAAAAGTATTGAGACGAGAATATAAAATTAGCCTGAGTAATAAAGCACAAAGTGAGATTAGATATATTATATTAAATATAAAATTACTGTCAATTCCATCTGAAGGAGGCAGTCTTCGATAACTGCGTTGACTGGGGACTCTTTGCACTGGTTGAGGTGGTCTCGTAATCGAGTCATTTCTATTCTGATACCGCTTACTATTCCGAAAGGTCGAAGAAAAACGAAACGACCCGTCGAGTGGAGGAATATTAACTTGAGCTAATCTATGTAAGACAAATTGTACACTTTAATAAAATCCCCACTGCTTAAATAAAAAAATCTCACCGGAAAAACCCATGGTGCTCCACACAGCATTTCCACAAATGTTTACATGCTTGCTTTGTAGGCAACTCAAAACCATACGTATTTTCATCATGCTAAATAAAAATAATTTAAAATAATTTTCATGTACAAATAATTATCAAACATACATTTTTGTCTTTAACTCTGAGCATAAAATATCTTCCTTTAAAGTAAACCTTAGTAATTCTGGGCCAAAAGTAGTTTCCAACTTTTGTTTTATTTCGTAAAACTATTACGCCACTTGGAGTTAAACCTAAGAAATACTCCATGTTGTCTTCACCCTTTAAAAGAACAAAACACATTTAATCGTAATTATTTTTAGGAATAACTTATATTCATTACCAATACTGGATGTAAATCCACACCATACATATCAAGCCATTTGGTTTTTTCTAGGAAATTTAATTCGGCTACCGAAGGAACTTGACCACTTCAAAAAAAAAATCTTAAATTTATATTAAGTCTTATGTAAGTTAATATACATGAGCGATTTATGAATCTCTGCAATCCTGTTCTCCATTTCTAAAGTTTGTGCAGGTAAAAGGTGAAATTCAGATACGTAGCCATATAAATGCCTTCTGGGATCATAATCTCCGAGTTCAGCTATGAAAGTGTCTCAGTCTTATGTATGAATTTAAAAGTTGAATTTATAATTTAGTTACATTGAATAATTAAAGCAGATAATTCAACGCCAACTTCAAATGATACTGGTAAACGAGCCTGTAGGATGTCTTGCTTTAGTTGAAGGAAAAATTGATACCTGAAAAAATTTATAAAAGAAGG
>JAQIXT010002076.1:0-12327 GCA_034700445.1 Stenotaenia linearis
CCGATGTAAACAGCAATTTGAAGACTGATTAAAATAGATTTCGATTTATTTATTCCCATTTCTGATTATTGAGGATTCCAAATCATAACATATCAGAGGTTTCTTAGCAACTACATTTTATTGTATAATTAGAATAAGGTAGCTCTGAAGAGAATAGTTGAACAGGATAAAGCGCTTTCTCTTATACCTGTCTACCTTCTCTCTCACTCGCAGCCATAACAAGGATGAGGCAACCAAGACACTTGTCTCAGGCCCCAAACCTCAACTGTCACAATATCACTTCTAGTTGCTATGTGTTAGTTTAAGTCATTTGACTAATGGCCTGAGTTGCCACTGTGATGACATGTAAATACAGAGTCAGTATTGTGGCAGCTGAGGCCAAAAATAAATATTACATCTGTGGCACTTATAAAATGTTTGTAGCTACAGGGTACTTTAATTTAAAAAATACAGATATTCTCTGAAATGTTTGTTTTTATTTTTTTATTATAGTATTTTTAGGAATGTTTGTAATTCACATAAATTCAAATGTATAATGTAACTGAATTAATAATGATATTGCTTCTTCTAAAATACTTGTCCAATGATCAGCAAGTCATTCATCAGCTAACTTAATCGTAATTGCTTGGGCTTTTACCTGAGACAAAAGACTACCATAACTTAATGATCACTGTGATCACTAGTCATCAATCAGCCAATCAATGATTACTAACCCAAGAGCTTGGTTACAAATAACACTTAGATTTTATCATCTCAACAATTTATTTCAAAATTCAAGATATTTCAAAATTTACAGAGACATTAATTTATTCTGGTTTCTTTCCTCCCTTTTTGCAGTGCTTCATGTCACCGCAAACCTATTTTTTTCAAAATAAAATATTAACTTGTAATCTTATTGATAAAATGACTTTAAATACTTACTGGTTTTAGGCTTTTCATTATGCAGAAGCAAACATTCTCCTATAAATAAAATATAATTTATTAATTTTAACTTTAATTTATCTGTTTTCAATTACTTACTTTGTCACTTTCGCATCCAGAGATTGCTTCTTCAACATCTTTCTTTCTCTGTTAAATTAAATTACATTTATAAAAGAAAACATTGAAGTTACAAATTTTATCAACTCACTTCTTCCAAACACATATCAAGAGTTTCAGTCTTTGCTTGGTCAAAGGTTTTCTCACATTTCTGATTTTAAAAACAAAATTAATCTTAAATTTGCTTTTAAAGTCAAAATTGACTTACGAAACTGTTTTTCATACTCTCTCTGTAACATTTCTTTTTTTCCTATTCATAAAAATATATTAAAATCTAAAATAAGTTATTAATCTAGTAATTTACATCTCCTTCTTTTTCTTCGCAATGTTTATTCTTTTCCTGGAACTTCTCCATGCAGCATTTTTTAATTTCTTCTTCGCTCTAGAAATATTAAGTAAACAATCGAACCTTGCTATGATAAACTTTTTTAACATGGAAGGAAGAAATACTGCTTAAGGTCACAAGCGGCTACAAAGGTTATACGTGACCTGCCACAAAATCAGTAATAAGCACAAATCAACAAAACATCAATACCAAAATTCTAATAAAACACAAGGAAAGGAAACCGAACATCCAACGGATTCCAACTTATATGTAAACCCCAATCAAATGAAAAGAAACAAATTTATTTTCCCAACACAAGAAAACACAAAACAAGACTTAACACAAGCCAATACCATAGCTCTCTTTGGCATCACACTAGGTGAAGGGGGGACCACGAGGAGGTAGAGAGATGGGTTTTAAATGGGTGCTATGGAGAGAATCTAATTTTTTCATTTTATTATACACTTACACCTCCTTTTGCCTTGCATTCTTGCACATCAGGGTTTTTCGCCATTTCTTCGTGCATTTTCTATATTTTTTTAAAAATTTTTTAAATTTTTGAAAAAGTTCTAAAATATATAACTTAGTACTTTTTTCAATGCACCCTCCTTGAAGCATTTTGGTAGCTGAAATAAAAAATTTAAAATAATTATTTTCATTGTGTTCATCAATATACTCAAATACATACTTCATCAGCACAGACAGCAGCAATAGTGCAGGCCAAAGCAAAGATAACTAAACTGGTATTCATTTTGATGTATAGTTCCTATGGGACTAGTGAGATTAAAGAATTGAATTTCTGGGTTTATATATTGAATGTATTGCATGAACAGGATACAGGATTGCATGCAAATGCTGTATAATGGATACAATGTGAAATCGTGTTGAGTTTTCTATTGAAAATCATGTGACGTCGGATTGGACAAAGAAAGATTTGGTTGATAGCATCTCTTCTGTAAAATTATAATAAACTGCGTGTTGGTGGATGGGAAAATGGAAGTGAATTTGATAGTGAAATTAGGTAAATTCATAATTCGTGATGGATTATGTAAATTTGACGTGTAACAAAAATCAGATTTAATCCTTTGATTACTGTCTATTTAAATTACAGTGGTGTCTGGCAGGAGAGTCTCAAAGGGGCCGGTTGACCCCCACACCCAGTCCATCAAATCCCACCCTCACCTGTAAACCTTCCAGCCCTAGTTTGGCCAACAGACTTAAAATAAGTAAAATAACTTTGACCTTGGCAATTTCAGATTATTTTTATTTTTATTCTAAACAATTTTTATAATTTAATGGTCAAGATATTGAAGATCATTTTCTTTGAGATAATGAAATTTTGTCATATCCTTAAGGGGACAACATAGAAAGCTTGAAATGATGCTTAGAAATAAGTGTTTAAAAATTTGTAATGTTACCAAATTAAAATGATTGGATCTTCTGTTTTTCTGAAATTATTCTTTTCACCAATTGTTAAATCTTATTTGAAACAATTAGATTCATTACTAAACAGTAACATTTTATGACAAAATTTCATAGTGTAGTCTTTATCTTATATAAGATTATACAAGATTATAATTGTTAATTAAAACATGAAGATGGAGTAGAAACTCGATGGTTTAATCTGCTTGCATGGGTGTCTGGCTGTCAGGAGGATGAGTCCTGCTGTCCGGGGGGAAATCCCATCTCTCTACCTCCTCGTGGTCCTCCTGGGTACATCACTTTGGTGATGCTAAAGAGAGCTCTGGTACCTCCAATTGAATCATGGTCATGGTTTTCTTTTTCTCTTGTTGGTTTTTGCCACTGCCCTTTCTTTTGCCTGGCTTTCTTTCTTTTCACTTCTTGGTTTTTGTTTCGTTGGTTGTCCCTGACTTCATTTGGAGGTATTATATTGTGCAAATAATTGAACTTGTGTTAAAATTCAGATTTGTGTAAATATTTTGAATTGTGTAATGTTTTTGGATTGTGTAAATGTATTGTTATTGTGACATGTCGCGTATGGTCTTTGCAGCCGCTGGCGACCATAAACAATACCTTGCCTTGCCTTGGCTCCCGCTGTCCACTACTTTCTCCCATAAGTGCGTATGACAGACCAATGGGATGAGAGACTTGTGGAGAGGTACTTTCAACATTGATTACATTATATTAAGAATTTCAATTCACATCTTTAAAAAAATAGACAATTTTAATGGTCATCTTACAATAAGTCAAAGTATATGTTGTCTATACTTTATCTGTGAAAGCACTACAGATCTTTTCTTATGTTTGCCAGCACAGCCTTTGAGGTCCACAAAATGTCCATGTCCTACAATGAGAAATGATGTCTGTCTATGAATCTTCATAAAACAAAATTGGATGACTCTTAAAGGCTGGTTTCCACTGGTGTTCCCACTGGAGGAAAACATAGACACAACATGAAGCAAGGTGTATTGTGGGCTGTTACGGATTGTCCACAACAGCAACGCAAGCCATCAACAGAAATGTGTGGCATGTGTCTACTGTTATTGTTGCGGACAACCAATAAGAAGCTAGTTTGTGATCACATGACCACAAGCCCTTCCCCCACTTTCAGTTTATGTAACTCCTAATTGATTGATTGTAACCACTGAGTGAAAATGGTGGAGCTACTGCTGCATGCAGACTTTGCGTTAAATACACGTGCATCTTTCTGCTTGCATCCAGTGGAAACACCAGTGGAAATCAACCTTAACAGGATGTGATGAACTTCTGCAAGTTCAACATTTCTTAGTTCACAGAATATCTTCAGGACTATCGATGGACAAACAGGTTTTTGAGCTACTTAGGCAGTCGCTTGGTTCTAGCATTATTTATTTATACTGGATGTAAGAAATGAACTTTCTGATATTATGCTGAACAATACACCGATGTCTGTAGAACAAAACTTCAATAAGTACTGCAGAAAGCCTAACCAATCTTTAAACTGGAATCATCAAGGGGCAGAAATTTTATGTAAAAATTAGAATAAGAAACTTCTTGCAATTTATAATTAAGTCAAAAGAAAAATAGACAAAAAAATTATTTCTGAAATGGGGTGTATACCAAAGTATGCGAAAGACACTCCCTAAAAATGTAAGCACTGTTCTGTAGCTAGAATACCACAGAAAATATTTAAGAGAGGATTGAGAGGTTATTTATAGAGCTTGGTTATAATAACACTTATTTTATTATCTCAGGAATTTATTTCAAAATTTACAGAGACATTAATTTATTCTTGTTCCTTTTCCTTTTTGTGATGCTTCATGTCATCGCAAACCTATATTTTTAAAAATGTTAACTTAAATTCCAGTGATAAAATCGCTTGAAATACTTACTTTTTTCAATTTCCCACATGCACAGAAACAAGGATTCTGATTAAATAAAATATAATTTAATTTAATAATTTTAATCTTAATTTTTTCAACTTACTGCTTCAGTTTTGCAAGCAGAGATTGCTTCTTTAACTTCCCCCTGTTTCTGTTAAATTAAATTATATTTATTTTTAAAAAAGTTTAAAAAAAGTTAATTTTGTCAACTTACTCCTTCCAAACACATTTCAAGAGTTTCTGACTCTACTTGTTCGTAGGTTCTGTCGCATTTCTGATTTTAAAAACAAAATTAATCATAAAATTGCTTGAAAAAGTGGAATTTTCACTTACGAAGCCCAGTTTATCCATCACACATTCCTTTTTGTCCTATCCATAAAAGAAAATTTTAAATCTAAATTTTATAAAAGTTATTTAGTAATTTACAGCTCCATCCTTTCCTTCGCATTCTTTCTTAGCTTTTCCTTTCTTAACATGGAATTAATGAAATAAATTAAATTAACTTTACATATATTTAATCAAACTATAAAGTTCATTTATATACCTCTTCTTTGAAGCATGCCTTCACTGCGTCTTTCTAGAAAAAGATTTTGTTAAAACATCTAACCTCGCTATAACGAATTTTTTTTAACATGGGTGTCTATGGTAAATTTTGAATTTTCGTTATAACGAGGTTTCAATGGGAAATCAAATTTTGTTTTTTATACACTTACATCTCCTGCAGCCATGCACTTTTGCCCTACTGGGCTTTTGGCCATTTCTGCTTCCATTTTCTAATTAAAAAATAAATTATTTCTTTAAAAAAATTTACATATTAAAAAAAAAAATTTCTTTTACTTTTTTCATTGCACCTTCCTTGAAGCATTTCTTCAAAAAATAAAATTAAAAAAATTATTTACATTTAAAACCATAAATATCCTCAAATACATACTCCGTTTGCGTAGACGCATGCAACAGTGCAGGCCAAAGCGATGATAAGTAAACTGGTATTCATTTTGATGTATATAGTCCTATGGTACTACAGTGGGAATGTGAAATGAATTTCTGGGTTTATATAGTGAAAACATTGTATGATCAGGATGCCGAGTGCATGCAAACTCTATTTAATTTTTATACAATGAGAAATCGTGTTATGAGCTATTGTATTGAAGATCATATGACGTTGGATGAACAAAGCGTTTTTTCGTTATGTAAAATTATAATGAATTGCGTGTTGAATTTTTATAATGAAATCATGGATGTTTGTGCTTGTAATTCGTGACGGATTATGTAAAGTTTCGTTTTTGAATGTTAAAGGTGATTTGAATATATTTAAATTGCGAAAATAATTTTTTTTCTTTTTTTTTTTTTAAGAAAATGAATTGGGTCGGTGGAGCTCGAAATCGGATTAAGAAGAATCAAGAAAAGAAGAAGATGGAGGTAAGATGTTTAGTTTGGTGGTTTGGTAAGGGATTTTGATTGTTTTGTGTTTTATAGGAGTTTTTTGCGAAGAAGCGTGCAGAGAAGCGGTTAAAAGAAGCTTCAGGGGGCAAACCAGCGACTAAAATGAGCCAGGATTTGATCTTTCTACAAACTATTTCAAATTTATGCGATCGTAATGTGGAGTCTCCGTACGGTGAAGGTGGAAGATTTTGTTATACAATTTAGTTCGTTTTTAAATTAATTTTGTTTTTACAGAAGTTAAAATCCGGAAAGTGGATATGAGTCCGAAAAAAAGACAATTTAAGTTACCGATGTCACCCATAACTGAAAATTCTAAATTAGACTTAGAAGGAGAGGAAAAGAAACCAAATCCAGTAAAGTATAGCATTATTAAACAGTTTTATTGAATCTTTAATCTCATTCCTTGCAGAATAATTACGCTACATTCAAAGACGTTGCGAGCAAAATTCGTAAAATGCAAAAAGTGCAAACGGTATCTCAACAACCGCAACAGCCGAACCGGAAACATGAATTTTTAACTCAAACGCACATGACTTGCAACACAAAAGTTTGTTTATTTGTTTATTTGTTGATAATCATTTATTTTGATTAATTTTTTATTTTTTTACAGAAAAACTCGCCAGATTTAACTCTTTATTCGACACCACCTTTTGCTTCAATCAAAAATCAGTTTGCGCGTTCTTCTCCGCACATCCTGTACACGAAGAACAGTTTGCCAAATTTTCAACCTAGTAATCCATCAAACACGCAACCGATTTCAAAGTATATAATTTGAAAGAATTTGAAACTGTTGATTTATTTTATTTTTTTATTTTGAAAAGAAATTATAGTTTGGATCAACTTTGTACGAATACTCAAAACGGTGATTTCAATCATTTTCAAGTGCAAAGTAGTTGAAAATACTCGAACCCCGCTATAACGAATTTTTAATTTGGAACTTTTTCGTTATAGCGGGGTTCTGGTTTAAGTATTTGTTATAATGACAAATTTATTATAGAGCCATTTAATTCTCCCTTCGATTTGCCATCTTCGAGTGAGGATTTTCAATCACTTCAGTTTTTGTGTCCCAAAATCCCAGAACCAAAAACACGGTATGCAAACAATGTATTTATTAATTTATATATAATCTTTATTTTTGTTTTTCTTTTAGGAATGATAAAGAAAATCGTTTCTATTCACAAAACAACTCATCTCAGGCAATCAGTCCAATTCAAAACTTTCCAACTTGGAGTGAAAAACTCGAAACTGCTCAATCGCCTCAATTTTTACATCCAAAACTTCCAGAAACGAAAAAACGGTATGAAATATAAATTAAAATAGCAAGTTAATATTCTATTTGTTTTTTAAAGGAACGATAAAGAAAATTGTTTCTACTCTCAATACATCTCATCTCTGGTAAACAGCCCGGCTCAACCCTTTCAATCTTCGAGTGAAAAATTCCGAAATACTCAGTCGCCTCAATTTTTATATTCTAAAGTTCCAGAATCGAAAATAAGGTGTGAAATGTGAATTGAAACAATAGATTTGTATCTAATTCTTCTTTTTTTTTAGGAATGACAAAGAAAACGGCTTTTACTCTCGATACAACTCATCACATGCAATCAGCCCAACTCAACCTTTTCCATCTGCGACTGAAAAGTTTCAAATTGCCCAATCACCTCAGTTTTTACATCCAAAACTACCAGAACCGAAAACACTGTAAGAAATATGATTTAAAGAAGTAAATTTGTATCTAATTACATCTTTTTGAAAGGAATTTCCTGCACGATTCGCCAGGAATTGAAAACACTCAAAACAAACCATCACCTCAACTCATTTTCTACACTCCACCGTTTAAGATAACACACCGACCGAAGAAATCGCCTTATTTCGAGTATTTTTATTAATAAAACACTTTAACATCAAATTTTAATCTTTAATTTCAGTGAAAATAGACCCGAATGCTTGGTCAAGCGGAAATCACAAGAACAGCAAATAGCAACAGATGACGTAGTGATATTGCAAGAGGAAAAGAACGTGAGATTTGACGTTTGAAATTAAGTTAATTTTGAATAAGTTTTTATTTTAGACTCCAGAAGTGGACGAGGAGCCGATAAAAATCTTCTGCGAGGATAAAGCTGTTCAGGTTTCAATAGAAACTGTCCAAGAAGTGGATAAAGTCGTTGATGACGTAATCACAATTAAAAGTCGATCATTGATTGATGTTTCTGTACAAACAAGTCCGATGACATGCGCTTCTTGTAAATTACAGTTTTAGTAAGTTTCGTTTTATTCTTCATTTTCAACTTTAACTTTTATTTTATTTCAACTTTTTGTATTTTTATGTATAATAAAACAGTTTTGTGACTTTAATTGGAATTTATTCATTAAACAACTCTTTCCTATGAATTAGCAAATCAACATAACTTTGATTTTATTACAGGAATTTACAATCAATTGAATTAATTTTTTCATTTGCCGCCTCTATGTTTCAATTCATTGCATATCTTAATAAAATTCAAATATCATTAAAATTATATTCTCCAATACTGAAATTAAAAAACTTACTTCGCGTAAAGACTCCTTAAAACAGTCTACATAATTCTGATAAATAGAAAAAATAGAAATAGAAATATAAAAAAAATCAGAATTTTATTCAGTTTACCTCCTTGGATTCACATGACGCTACGGCTTCTTCAACCTCAACTTTTCTCTATTGAATTTAACTCATTTTCAATAAATCACGAATAAATATCGATTTGCTCACGTCATTCAAAGTTCTCTTAAGTAATTCTTCTTTTCCTTGCTCAAAACATATCTATATAATAATAATAATAACAATAAAAATAAAAATAATAAAATCAGAACAAATAATAGGTATTTAATTTAACATACGATTTTTAATTTCTTGCAAGCGCAACGCTTAGCTGCTCTTTCATTCTAAAATCTCAAAGAATTAATTCGAATATTTGGAATAACTTCAAATAACTTACATCACCAAGATCTTCCTTACACTCATTCACCGTATCACGAAGCTAAAGTCAATTTTCAATTGATTGCTAATTAAATAAACAACACAGAACATAACTGCATTTACTTACTAGATTTTCACAACATTTCAGAATGCCGGCACCTTTCTATTTTACAAATTTCTAGCATAATTAATTTATCAATTTAATAATTTAATAACTTCAAATATTATTTACTTTTTCTCTTTTTTTACATTCTTTTTTTAGAGGTTCAAGGGGATTTTTTATTTTCGCCATAATCTATTTAATAAACCAATCAATAATAAATAACAAAAAATCCAAAAATCAATTCTTACTTCCTTCCATCCGTTATTGTGAAAACATTTCTTCACCTAAAAACTAACATTAATCCCTTGAAATTTAACTAAATTTACATAAATCACTTACATCTTTCTTTTCGGCATCTTTACCTGCCGGCCGTTTCCGTCCAAGCACTGATGCAACAGTACAGGCTAAAACTAAAACAACCAACCAAGACCTCATTTTTAAGTCAAATGATACAAGAGATTGATAAAGTCACAATTAAACTTTATATCCAAACTCGACGAACAAATGACCAGGATGCTCATTGCACGATAAGGTATTTATTTTATTTTTTTATTCAAATTTAAATTATTATTGTCGATTTTTGTAAGTTTTTTGAATGAAAATGGAAATTATATTTAAATTTCTGCAACCCACTATTCATTGCAGATAAATTTTCCCAGGCTTGTCAAAGTTGATTGTGTAATATTACAATATTATTACAATAATAACCATAAAAAACGTTTTTATAAAATAATCGGTAGAAATTTATTACGATTTACATAGAGAATTTAAAGAAATTTGAACTAAATACGTAACAAACCAATTAATCCTTTATATTACTACACAAGAAACTAAAGGAAATGAATGTACATTGGTACAATATTAAGTGGAGATTTCACTTTTTTCTCAAAAATAAAACAAAAATAATGAAACGATTCATCTCGTTTCAGCCTTGTGTTTGGGCGGTTTGAATCCTGTTTTGCTAAATTTCGATTTCTTGCTTTTGGATCCTTTCTGGAAATCTTTCCATTTGTTTACACGACCTTCTCGACTTTCCTTTTTAAAAAAAGAAAAGAAAAAGAATTCAATTTCACTAATCAAATCAAAAATATTCACAAAATACCTCAAAATTCTTCTGCCATTCATTCGCTAATTTACTTTTTTCCTCAACATCAATTTCCTCCTCTCGTTTACGTTTTCTAAATTTCAAATTTTCATTTGAAAAAATCTTTTTAAAAGTAAATCATCAACTTACCTTTCTTGTAAATCCCTTTGCTCCTGTTCCCGCCGCTTCCTTTCACTATCGGCAAATAATTTCATCGTCATCACATACTCCGAGTGTTTCCTCTACAAAACGCCAAACATAAATCACTAAACATCAACAATTCCCTCATTTTCTAACCTTTTCTGGATCATCCTCTTCAACTGTGGCCGGTTTTCCATCTTTCTTTAACTTTTTCTTCTTCTCCTGAATCATCATTTCCGTTCGCGCTTTCGCTTCTTCGATAATATCTAAACATTTCTGTCTTACAATTTCATTTTCTAGACTTTTATACGCTTTATTTAGAACTGGAAAGAGAGAAAAATTAATTATTTGATTTTTAATGGATTAAAACTCAATTACTTTCAAACGCTCTCTCCGCCCTATCAGGATCGTCTTGATTTTTATCTGGATGAACCAAAATGGATAATTTTCTGTATTGCTTTTTAACATCCTCGATCGACGTTTCCGGGTCAACACGCAACACCTGGAACAAATAAAAGAAAAAATAATAAATAAATCGATAAATAAATTAAAATAAACATAAATTATTAAACTATTTTTGCCTTATCATTCGTTTATTTCATTAAATTAACGATACAAATCATTCGAGAATAAAAAAAGACTAAAATTAATCAAAATTTATCAAAATTTGTCTTGAGTTCCTCAGACAATATCTTGTCAACGTGGGTGAGCAGCATTTTGTCTTGCGCATCCAAAGAATAACTAACAAAAACTTGTTTAGCGGTACGCTTAGCAAGTCGAGCGGCGATTACACACGATGCGGAATCCGCATTGGCTCCAATTAGTTTAGTACTAATTGGAGTCGTTTCGAACCGACTCGGCATCGCGACAGACAACTCAGACAAAACTGGTGCGCTGCCAATCCACAAGAAGAAACTGTCTTTGAGCTGCAGAACGGAGAAGTGAACGTCCGTGTCTAAAATTTTAGCGGAAAATTGGTGCGTTTTTAACAGACATTCTGATTCTGAGTCGTTCTGATGCGCAGAAACCTGAAATTAAAAATTTTTCCAATTACCAGACGATACTTACACCGTCTCGTTGCCACAGAGGAAAGGATTTGTGCTCAACTTTTTAAAAAACAATGAAATTGTGCTTTACCAACCTCGAATGGATTTAAGTTGAAGTAAGTCGATCCGGGTCTGAGTAGTCTTTCGATTTGTTGTTTTGGTGTCAGAACTGAGTCACGTTTTTCTATTTCTTTCACCTGGAAATTGATTTTTGGTTTAGTTTTAATCGAAAATACGATTGTTTTGATTTTTTTTTTACCTCGCAGTAGAAATGCTGAAATGCAACTTCTCCTTCTACGGCAACTACTTTGTCTTCTTCGCGGGAAGTTGAAGCGGAGTTCGCCATGTTTGATCTTGTTAAACAATAATTATGTGAATGAATGTGGAAATAAATCTGAATATTGTTCTTTCAAAATCAACACTATTCTGCCGGACTGTAAGCGGCCATTTTGGTTTCTGACGTCATTGAGAATTTTCACAACTTTGCCTTTTTACCGATAGCTGGCATCTTGGTTAATATTTTCTTTCGACCAATCACAGCTCTCGTCGTGACGTCGTCTCAGTGGCGGCAAGGCAAGACTTCTCAGCTGTGCGCCGTGGTTTGCGGGCATTTAAAGTAAATGTGAAGATTTGATGAAACTGTGGTGAAACAGTAAGTAGTTTAAACTGCCCTGAAATTGATTTTATTCTATGAGATCGTTGACATTTTAGAACTAGGTCACAATGTCAGTTATGTTGTCCAACTTACAAGCGTGTTGCGTCGGTTTAAAGAGCGATAAAGTCACCGAAAGAAAGGTAATGAAGCAAAATCCTTTTATTTCCTCAAATAATATCGATTATTAAATGAAACAAACCGCAATGTTTATTTCCA
>JAQIXT010002077.1:0-12325 GCA_034700445.1 Stenotaenia linearis
TGTACATTTATGCCTTGAAAACAAACAAAACCCTTCGAAACTCGTACACTTAAACATCTCGAAGACAAAGGTATCCCGTGAAGGATGTAGAATTGCGTTACAATACATGAAATCCCTAAAAACATTCACTCATAACTTCTGGGAAACTGTTATCAAATCGCTAATCGATGAAATGAAATCGCAGAAAGGTATCGATGTGTCGAATTTATCGATCGAAACAATGGAATTATTATGTTGGCCCACATTTTTAACGCGGATATTGCCGGCAGTACAAGCATTGTTTTCATTGGTGTTTCCAAAATTACGGTGTGTTCACATCTCTGGCAGTATTTACTATGCCATTGAACGAGTCACACCTATTCTGCAAATTCCCAATTTGACTCACTTGACTTTGCAAATAAAAGAGGTGCACGTAATCAAAGTCATCGCTCGAATGTGTCCGTTGCTGACGTCGTTGTCTTTCAGAATTGATTCGAACGACGCTCCAAATTTCGTCGAAATACCCTATGACCATATACCTTTTAAGAAATTGTGTAATTTAATTATTAACACTGGGCGCATCAGTTTTCCGAAAGAGTATTTTAATTTGTTGTTGCATAATTGTAAAGAATTGGAATCGTTGGAAATTGCTTCAAACGAAGAATGCGACGATAGTGTTATTTACGATACCATTAAGATTAATCCGTTGCAGCACTTAAAACGAATTGTTTTAAGGAATTGCAGACGAGTAACTGCTAATCCGATATCTCTGCTCGTAAAATTGGAGAATTCGTTGAAGTTTGTTGGAGTTTATTCTTGTGAATTAATTAGTTTGAGCTGGTTTATGGAAATGATAAAATTTATTGAAAGTTCTAATTTGGATTTGGTTATGAAGTATAAGAAATAAACTAAAAATAATATAATAAAAACGTAACATTAATAAAAATAATCACAAACCTTTAAAAAAATTTTATAAATTCAATAATAATTTCCAAAGCAAAATTTTAAAATTAATTTGTTCACAAATTTAATTTTCTGCTGAGAGAGTTGTTGACATCCTGTTGGTATCAAATTTATAAATGTATTCTTAATATTGTAATACAAATATATGGTAAATAATTTAAAAATTAAATGCAATATACAATTAGAGAAAATAATGACAGGCCCATCATAATGTTCAAAATAGAACCAACATCACAGAGCAATTTAATAAATGAAATTAATCTCACTTCCTCAATTAACTCTCGTATGTCAGTTGTGATTTGATATGTAACATCGTTCCTATCCGATTCCCTGGAATAGATTAACGATGGCATTAACAACTTCTCTTCGCAAGGTATTGGACAAGAACAATTTTTGTGTGGATCAGTGGTAAATTGAGTTTGTAAATAAAGTTGTTGCGTATGATGGGCTGTTTCTGGCTTTGTACAAAGAGGTTTGATGCTTGGATTCATCGATGGCAATCTATTAAGGAAATTTTTGATTATTGTGAGATGGGTGTATTGATTATGTGTACCTGCAGATGAATGGTGTTTGATTTAGTTTTTCAGTGTAACAGTTTTCCTCGCAGTTTAACACTTTGTGTTTTGGTTGACAGGGTCTTTGGGTAGTGTTCAATCTGATGATCTGTACGAGGAAGTTAAGTTATTGATTTCTTTAATTTGGTTATGATCTTATTGACCGTTTGGTGAGAAAATCCAACTTTAGAGTCTGATTCAGTAGGAATGAAAAAAATGTGTTTGGGATGAAAGGGAGTGTTTTCTTGAAGAATAAAATGCTGTAATCAAATAATTAACATTATTACATTAGATGCTGTACAGTAAATGCTGCTTATTGTGGTTGCATTGAGAAAGTGATAGAATTGTCAATGACTTGTCAATATAGCAAGCAAAATGCCAAAATCAATGCTTGCATTGTTTATACATAGATTAACAAGTCAATAACAAAAATATGTAAAAAATGATGTAATATTTAGTGCTTAGATTATTGTACTTTTGTAAAGTCGCTGCAATGTCTAGTAATAATTGGATACGAGTCTAAAGTTATAAAGAAATTTTCTGTGGGAGCATAATCTTCAGAACCTGTTTATGCAGAAAATCATTAGTTAAACTGTTTAAATAATTATTCTCATACAGCGTGTAAGATATTGCAATTTTAATTTCATACCTTTACTAAAACTTGTGCAGATTCCAAAAACAGTTGATATAGTATTTAAAGTTACATTATGATTGTGGGGCAGCCATGGTGACTGTAAATAAAATGCTGTATTAGAGAAATGTGTTGACTAGCTATAGAATAACTGAATAACTGTAGAATAGGGTATATGCATGGAGTTAAAGGGAGGAAAAAATTTCCTTGTATAAGCTGGAAAATAAAATAAAATAAGACCAACTATAAAATAGAATGTAAAATTTCAGAGGGTCTTATTTTGTTTTATTTTCCAGCTTTTTCCTGGATGAAATTCACAAAAAACCAGATAGAACACGGGCGGCCATAAGAAATCGCCATAGAATACTCCCGATGCGCGACTCACTTTCGTGTGCGGGTGCTACAATCGCGGGCAATTTTGGTCACATGACCCTGATGTGCCCAAATGTAAAACAGATTTTTTTCGAAAGGAAATATTTCGAATCGGATTTGTTTCGAAATTAAAATTTTAGTTATTAGCCTACACAATCCAAGGACATCTATTAAAACTATTCAAGATATCCTGTGGGTAACAAAATGTTCCAATCCACAGTTCACTATTTATTGCCCCACCTTGCTGCTGGGCATTTAAGAAACTTAGTATGAGCACTACAGGTGAACTGCAACATTTTTTTACACCATAAATTTACTAAAAAAATTTATTTATCACTTATTTATCGCAATAAGTTTTGAAGAAAAAAAAAGTCTAAATGAAATAATCAAAAGCAACTGACACTTCTGTTATTAGCAAATGAATACTCTTCATAACTCTCAGAAACTGTCCACAGAAGTTGAGGTTTTTCTGCAAATTTCTGCGAATCGAGTAAATCGATGAGTTGCAATTTGTCACATCTCGTATTTGCATGATTGGCAAATTTCCTTTTCGCTTGTCTTATTTTTAAATTATCTTTGCACACAACGATTACTGGATAATTAACCTTATAATCTCTGATTAGCTTCATGTTATTTGTAATTGGACATTTGGTGTACAAGTCTATTCTGTTATAAATCTGATGCAGAGAACTGAGCATTAACAGTGCACAAACGGCAATAGTTAAATTCATCTTGACAACTGACTTCTTTCTCACTTTTGACAAATTTCGTATATTTTTGTCAATAATATCATTTTCCTTCCTTGGTTTCAATTTGTATCTCTCTATTGATCCCTTAACACAGTAAACAAATATTTCTACAAGATTTAAACAAGAAAGTCCAAAATACAGTCCTAGATTTCCACCAATATCACACAATAATGCAATTATGTCGTAGACAAAGCGTTCCTGCATAGTGCGAATGTTATTATCAACGATGCAAAGCACCAAGCCAGCAGTGTGAAATTTCTTGTAAATAATGTTATGTTTTAATAATGTCACATCACATGGTTTGTTGCAATAACAATAAATTACAATATTCATCTTCCTTGTTTTAATATTCATTTCTTTTACTTGCTCGTTAAATTTGACGTCGTCATGACACGGAGGTCGGTTTCTTAGTTCGTAAAATGGAAAGCTGTGAAACGATAAGAATTTCATCGAATTGTTAGATTACTGCAGAAATTACTTGGATGTTTATATTTCTTATGGTTTTTGGATGTTTGATTTAATAACGTAATCACGTAAGAGACTGGGGCTTTTTTATGGAAAGTTCAAGTCTCAATATTAGAAAATGCAACTTTATAGTAATTACTGTCTTGAATTTTGAGGTCCTGCTCGGTCTTTAAAATGTTTTCACACACTCTTCAAAGCAGGACAATATAAATGTTGGTTGACACGGACACAATATTCATTGTGTGTAAATGGCTTTATTCTTAAGCTGCATGAACCGCGAGCCTCCATGGCTGGTATGTCTCGGTCTCCCACCGACGCTATCACGTCGGCGGTGCCAAAGCCAAGAATCCCCTGACTTGCATCGCATCTCAACCTGCGCCGTTTACACCCTCATCCCATCGGCATGTACTGTCTGCACACGACGAGGAGGCTAGTTGGGGGACGCCAACCGCTGCCAGGTTCCGCCACTGAACTGGGTGTATTTATTCACCAAATTTTGGTGTTTCACAGTTATCTTCTTCTGAATCATGGCCACAATGTTTTAGCTTTTTATTTAAGCCAATTGCTACAACTTTAACCTTGTCTTAAGTCCCCAATTTCTTCCCCTGCCTGTTTAGCGAAAATTTAAATGAACCCAATCGATAGCAGTACCTAACGGTGGTTGGCGTCCCCCGACTAGCCGCGAACAGCATTCATACTGTCAGGCTTTATCAAGCATCGCGTGCGGAGAACGAGCCATGATGTGTACATCAGTACCGGAAGAGCTCTCTCCACAAGGAGCTCTCGGCTTCGCTCTTAAACCTTCTGTTGATCACGCACTTCCAGGTGCGTGGACCAATCCGGGCAATGCTCACACGACGGACAGTGCCGCCTTTGTGGTCACTGCCGGTCACATATTTTTTGGATCATGGCCACAATGGATGCAATTTTAATGTAACTGAACCTGTATGACTTTACACAAGTATCCAATTGCTACACTCTCAGAAAAAAAGCCATGCGGTATCAATATGGGTGGATGTTCGTTGATGAGCAGGAATGAGGAAAAACAAAAATTAAATGTATGCGCGATACAATGATTGAGTAACAATTAAAGTATTAAACAAAATTGCTATACATCATCATAAATTACTGTGAAATTGAAATAATAATTAATGATTACAAACCTGCAATTTATTTCATTTTCTGGTAAAATTTTTTCTGTAATACATCGATGTAAACAATCCTCCAAGTCATTCCGGCACGGATTCCGTCTCGTATTAAGAAAGTGATACTAGAAAATATATGTAAAATAGATGAAACTCTCAATCAGTTTTAAGCAACACATTTCGATTTACTTTCTGCCAATTGGTCATAAATATTGCTTTAGTTTTTGGAAATATAGTCCAAGAGTAGGGAATGTGGTACGGTTTTTTCAATACTTCAATATTCACCTTAAGATTTATATGAAAATAATTAATTTATGAGAAAAATTGATGTTTACTATATACGTACATGAATATCGTGGTTAATATCTGTTACATTTGCAACTTCGATAATAACTTTGTTTTTAACATTATCAATATCAACTGGAACTCCTATTGTAAAATGTAAAGTTCTTAATGTTACCTCATTATTGATGGTTTAATTAATTACCAGAATAAATTTGTAAACCTGGCAAATAGAGGGAATCATAATTTTCAATTGTCAAATTAAGCTGAGATTTAACCTATACAAAGGACGGTGTCAATGATTTTCCTGCTGAAAAGTCTACAGATTAATCCGTAGAGTTTTTCTAAAGATTTTTGGCTGGTTTTTAAAGATTTTCTAAAGATTTTTTACTGTTTCCTTTAAAAACACTACCAATACTCTTCAGAAATACCAACAATCGACAGATTATCTACGGTTTTTTGGTCAATATAGATTTTTTTTTACTATAAAAGAGATTAAATTCTTAAAATAAAAATTGTTACCATCAAATAGTGAGCAAAGATCTTCTTGATGGCTGCACACTCAATCAGTTGGTAATATCCAATAAAATTCGGCCATTTTTCTATACCATGTTTTGCCACCAATGTATTAAGATAAACGATGCATTCTTTCGTATTTTTGGCTCTTAAAAAAATTCGAGGTAAATAATCTCTTTTCTTTTCAATGAAAAGTACATCAACAGCAGTCGGTTCTTTGAAAAAATAAACAACGCGTTCTGCAATTTGGTAAACGCAAGTGGCAGAAATGAAAGCAAATATTACGAACAATAACATGCAAATAACTTTCCTTTTTTTCCCAAAATTTTTTAAAGCGGTTACAAAAGGTGGCGTGTTTGCTCTGTTCCTTAATTTATCAGAGACTGCATTTCGGATTTTCGCGATCGAACGTCGATTTCGACCAATAAACGAGATTTCGTTCGTCTTCATTGAGCTTTCTACGAGATTCGTTGTTGGCTGGCTTCTCCTTTTGCAGCATTCATTGCTTAATGTTATTTTCTGTCATCGTGTTAATAAACTCAATGTTTGTTTCTCTATAACCATAGCAACTCATCGCCATGCAGGAACATTACCAGGTAATTTATTCCATTAGAAAATGAAAATAAAAAAAACCTTTTAAGTGACTTATGTCGCAAATGGAAAGTAAATGTCAACTAATCGTTTGATTCCACGCTAGAAAATAGCGTTTTTAACTCGTAAAGTGAGGAATGAGTATTGTAAATGACTTTTTCGCTTACTGTGTTGTTGTATAGATATGTTGTTTGAGAGATTAAAGAAGTAGTTCTTACAGTGTTATATTTGCTCGTTAAAAAACGTAAGATAATAGGAATCTAGTCAGATTGGGGTGGGAAAAGTAGGATTTGATAATATCTACGTAATTTTTGTATAATTTTAACGTATATAGAATAACAAGAAGTTTCTTGAATATAGAATTTTTCTCTATTTTAAGGTTGGTACACATACACATTCGCAGATCAAAGTCAAAATGAAAATTTTGCAGCTCAAAACATACACGTTAAACAAGCGTAAAAAAACCTTAGATAGAATTTTTCTCGAAAACTTTTTTTTTTTTAAATCCACAAATTTCTTAAACTTAGGGTGAAATTTTCAAGTCCACCATAAATATTTATAAAATGTTAATAGGCATTAACCTACTAAGAAATTAAATTTGCTGCCCCTTTGAAGGCCAGCATAACTTTTCGATGGCTTCTCTGCGTGCACCACCTAAAATCCACGAGTATTTTATAATAGAAAGTGAGTTTAAAGAAAACTAATAAAATCAATTACAACTGAATAAAGTGAACAAATTTTCTGGTACTGCGCGATCTTCTAAATGCTTTTAATAATATAAGTTACCTGTTTATGGGTTCTTTAATTATATTTTACGAAATTATAATGACTTACTGAGCAAAATTCATGATCACTGACAACGAATCAAATATTTTCGGAAAATATGAAATATTTTATTTTTCAAAAAACTTAGAAATATCAAACCATAAATGTTTTTAACAAAACAAAAAGAAAAATGTAGGAATTATACACTTTTCGTACAAGCGTCTAAAGCTGCGCAAGAAATACTTCACCCATCAAATAACATGTTAAGATTTTCACTTTTCAAAACATTAGCACTGGCAGTTTAAAAATGAAATTATTTAGTATAAAAATGCAACAGACAATTCAAACAACTGAAAATTTTAGCAAACAGCGGAGTTTTGAATCGATGCAATACTCTCTTCTTCTTTTTCTTTCCAAATGAAATTTACGTTTTACTCCGTGATCTAAGCGAATAACTTTTTCTAATCTGATGTTTAGGAGAATGCTCGCGAAGTGTTTTGTAGTAGTGGTTGATCAACTCACCAATTGACTTCTCCGGCAACTAAATAAATAAAATAAACTTTCTCACATCGTTCCGTCAACTAGTAAACTTTTACCTTCCGTTCCTGAATCGTCTCAAAATCGTTACCGAATAACTTGCACCCTTCTTCAAATAACAATTTATCCATTTCGGACCAAAAGTCAAGATTAAACGGTGTAAAATTTGGTAAATCACTTCTGGCGTTTTCTATGTCGTGTTTGTGCCAAAGAAGTAGAGCTAATGCCTTGAATAAAAATAAAAATTAGTTTCGAATTTGATAAAAATAATAGACCAGAAAGTTCACTTACTTGTTCTTCCGAATAATCGTGTGTCAGTTTGGCTTCCGTTACGTATGCACCAACTGCGGGAAATTGTGTTTAAATGTCAGAATCAGAAATTAATTTTTGAACGTTTTAATTTAGCTTACGATTTTCTTCTTCGTCTTCTTCAATCGGTGACCAAACTAACGTTGCATGTTCGGTCGTAACTAAAAGTATAAAATTGTTAAATGAGGGACTTTTTGTAGTCTGTGGAATGTTTTTATGTTGTGACTTACTTAGCGCGCGATCGCCAATTAAGTCAGGAATTAGCGCCTGGTATTGTTCGCCAATTCTGATCGTTGGTGGTGAATCTTTTGTCGCTGATTGGTTTTCCATTGTCACGCTAAGCGCGGGAAGCGCGGGATTAGCAATGCGCGATTTCACGAGGGTTTAACCGAGGTTTTGACGCCTCTGCACCCCTATCAGTTAAGTGGGAGGGGCAAATGACATCCTCGCCAATAGCAACTCGGGTTAAAGGTCGAATTCGGCAGACCACATTTAAAAAAGTTGAAATGCGCAAATTTTATAAAATTATTTCATCTCCATTTGAATAATTTTGAAAAAAATGTCAACGTTAATTGACATTTACAAATTTGTAACCATTGATGAATTCATTCGTTTTTAAGAGGCTTGATATTATCTCTAAAAAAATATTAACCAAAAGGCAGGTTTGGTGAACCAATAGACAAAAAAAAATTGCAATTTTAGATACTAATTTTGCCTTTTTTAAAATGAAGTTTTTAATCAAATTTTATGTGGTGTTGTGGCTTCCCTACAGATCATCCGTAGACCTTTGAAAAGTTTTTGGAGGTAAACTTTAGAAAAATATACAGAGATAATCTTGAGACTTTCTTTTAGCAGATTCATCCTTTTTTTATTCCTCTTTATCAGAAAAAATTAAGGCCAAGCGCTCGACCAGACTAGAGGGTGAATGTGGGGACGAATCTTGGGCCGAATTTACTTAAATATCGAAAAGTTTGAAAGATTGATGAATTTCAGCCAAATTGCAGTGTTCGTATATAGGAAAAACTTAACGATATCACTGAAACACCAGTGGTTTTCAAACAAATATTCAACAATAAATCAGTGAAAAATCAGAGATTCAACGGTTTTGGTCACAAATCGTCGATTTTGGACGATATTTAATGATTCTCGCCAAAACACAGCGTTTTTTGCTAATATTTTAGTTGATAGTTGTTTCAAAAGAAATTTCAGGATATCTACAATGCAATGAAGCAGCCCCATACTAGCCCGCCGAAAACGCGAGGCATAAGAACCCCGTCGCGAGCTAAGAAAGTCGAGGCCCCTCAATGACTGAGAGATCATATTACGTCACTTCAGAATATTAATTTCCTGTTTACCACATATCTTTATAGCTTTGCTAAGTCCATCAATAATTCGACCACTACACACATTATATCGTCACGAAATTATTACATAATTGCATAAATTTACCTAAACTTTACGAGCCATTAAACTTAATTTTATTATCAAATAAAAGTAGGGAAGTCCATAAAAATTTTAATGTTAACGTGTAGTTGCTTTTTAATTTCAAGCAACCCAAAATTACCGTCATTGATTGAAAACATTCTGCGGCAATCATGTCTGTGAAATGTAGAAAAATAACGAGAATTATACAAATCCAGCCCAGCATTAATCCTGCAAAGAAGGATAAACCAGTTAGCGCAATATCAGTTATCGGCGTAGACAAAGTAATCGATTCAAGCAACAAATTTGTGTTAAGATCCATTTGGTTTCTTGTATTAATAACAATGTCCTCTCTTTGTTGCTATCAACTTTACGAATGTCTCAATCGCTATTTTAGTAAACCAGTGATTAAACAAGTCATCGTAATTCGCAGCGATCACGTTAATTTCCCCGTTATTTACCTGTGCAACGGTATCTTACGTTATCTCGCATTCTTAATATCGAAAGAGTTAAAACCTTGTCCGAATAATTTGACGAACTGCTGGTTTGATGATCCGATGGAACGATTCGCTGCAGGACTTTATTACGACAAATTAGATTCGAGGATTATTAATACTACCAAAGATTTCGGAATTGAAAATGTCCACTTATACACAGCCGTATGTAAATACTTATTTATACATTATTGTTTATTGATCTCGTTTTGAGTTTAGTGTGATAGCCACGCTGAGAATTGTGGGTCAGACGGTGCAGAGATGCGAGTAAATAAAACTGTTATAAATTCGTTTTGGGGAACGTGCTATTTGTTTAATACAGGTAATTAGTTCATATTTCTCAGATGGTACAAAGGATGTCTTAATTTTGTCCACAGAAAGTCCTGAAGATATTGTGTGGACTAATAAATTGTGACTGGGTTCCGAGGTCTCCTGCCCTAGGGGTGGCGGAGGATCCCCGGTTCCATGGTTCACGATAAATGAGTGACACGGACACTTGTTCTTGTATATGGTGTGGCTTTATTCATAAGCCGGTGAACCTTGTGCATCCGTGGCTGGTACGTCTCGATCCCACGCCGATGCCGTAGCATCGGCGGGGCCAAACGCTAAGGATCCCTTCAACGGTTTACATCGCGTCTCAACCCGCAGTATCGACACTCGCGTCCCACTTCTCCATCTTCCTACTTAGGCTCGGTCGAACGTCAACATGCGGAGAACGAATCTGGTGTTGCAACTTCGGTCGCCGGAAGGATTCTCTCTGCAAGGCGTTCCCAAGCCTTCCCAAGTCACCTCGGGGCTGGTCATGTACTTCCGGTACACTTGAGTGACCAATCCCCCTAACGGTACGACAGGTAGTGCCGTTAGGCACTACCTGGCCGACCGGTGAGTCACCGGCAGTCACAAAGAAAAGTAGAAGGAAACTTATCGGAACAAATAACTAATTAAACTAAATAACTAACACAACGCATTAAATGTAAACTAAGAAACACAAAATAAAAAACCACAGCATCCAACCTCAGAGGTTGTCTTCCTATAACAGATCAAATATACTTGACAAAAGACCTCAAAAATAAGATATATGCCTTCTTACAGGACTTCTACCCACTCCCCATTTCTGAATTAACAATTCCATGTATAATTAAGATCAATGCCATCTATCTGTAAAACCCACAACTAATCACCAAAACACCCAAAACATTTCCAAAACAAAACAACTCCCACCAATCAGATTTCGTAATAAGCTAATATCCTACAGTCTTTCTTGTTATGTATGTGCCGCATACTCAAACTTGAACAACAAATACTTACTGTTATCGTATTTCTGCTAAGTATTTCAACTTGATAGAGCTTTTGACATTTTTTGATCCCATGTTGTCGACAGTTCATTGATGCAACACGACCAGTAAAGTTCAATGGGAAAATAAATTGATGTGGGCGAACGTTTCAAAGCACCCACAAGCTGTTTGTGAGCAAAGTTTCTGAAGAACGGACGTGACAAAATGTGAATTGAGACGGGTTATAATGAGATAAAAACTTCTTACTTCTGATTGATCAGTTGAAAACTTTTTATTTACAGAATGGACAACTCGTGCAATATATCGATTCCGGTTGGAATGGGCGAGTGTATCTTAATTGACAATCCAGAGGATATGCTAAAACCTTGGTTCATCAATCCACATTTTGTGCCCATCATGATAACTCATGCCCTCACATTTCTTGTGGGGTTTATTGGAAATGTGATCATCATCACTACAATGACCAGAGACAAAAGCAGCAGGAATGCTACAAGGTAAATACATTTTAGTTTCTTATGTTTGCTTGTTTGTTGAGTGAATCTATATGTCAATATGCTGTCAATACAGAATTGGATTAAAGCAGAAAAAAACGTCATGGTAGCCGCCATTATCGCTCTTTTGACTCATTTCCCCCTATACATGCTCAGCAATAAAGGAAGATAAACTCAAATAGGGACGTGTATGGAGTGTATGGAGTCATTTTATACCTTTAAAGGTACAAATAATGTCTCTACATACGTACCTTAAAGCTTTTTATATCTTTTTTGTTGCGAGTGTATAAGAGATTAAAGAGAGCTACCATTATAATTCTCTTGACTCGTTTTCCCCTCTTTAATCTCTTATCTATTTTACTATGAAGGGATAGGTTGTGGTTTAGGTATTTTTAACTCTCTGACTACCAAGCAAAAAATATTACGTTAGTGGCCGTCGAGGTAATCTGCTAATTATTGTTGTAATTTCAGAAATGTCTTGACAAAAAGAATTTTAACAAAAAAAATAAACAAAGTCAGTAAGAAGGAAGGAAGGAAGAAATACTGCTTAAGGTCACAAGCGGCTACAAAGGCCATACGCGACTGTCACAATAACAATAAATTTACACAATTCAAGAACTTTACGCAATTCAAAATATTTACACAATAGCAAATTTTAACACAGATATAACTAGTCTCACACGTTAAAACCTCCGAATGAAGTCAGGGACAACCAATGGAATAAAAACCAAAAAGTGAAAAGAAAGAAAGCCAGGTAAAAGAGAA
>JAQIXT010002078.1:0-12314 GCA_034700445.1 Stenotaenia linearis
TCTGATAAGAAAAGTAGCTTGTTTTCATATAGAAAATTCAAATCTTATAGACTCTTTAATTTCATATATGACAATTGTGCAGGTTACCAACTGTGTTTAACTACACTCTCAGAAAAAAAGGTATAAAAAGTATACCTAGGTATGTGGATACATTCTTATACCTATAAAGGTATAAACATGTCTCCATTCACATACCTCATGGCTTTTTATACCTTTATTTCTAAGAGTGTAGAGAGAGGTTGTGAAAGTTGACTGATTATTTGGATTGAATCGTTGAATTATGGAGGGCATGGGTTCCCCTCGAATAGAATCCCGTCGAAGGAATTCCGTTGAAGGAATCCCGTCGACGGGATTCTTGTCGACAGGATTCCCGTCGAAAATAAACAACGGGAATCCTAACAAGTCGAAAATGGCCACATGGATTCCCATCGAAATACAGTTATCAATCAAATTAAATGTGGGAGTTGCTGTGCCACTGTCCTAGTCTAACAAGGGGGTGCCCCCCTTGTTAGAGTGGGGGTCCAAGGTTAGGTGTGGGGTCGAAGGGGGGCTCGCTCCCCTTCGACCCCCTACCTAACCTGAAAAGCTTCAATGAAATCACTTTTAACAGGATTCCTGGCTTGTTTTTTGACAGGAATCCTTCGACAAAAATCGAGTTGACGGGATTCCTGTCGACGGTCATCCATGTGACCACTTTCGACAGGATTCCCGTTGTTTATTTTCGACAGGAATCCCGTCATCAAGAATCCCGTCGACAAGAATCCAGTCGACGGGATTCTTGATGACGGGATTCTGCTCCCTGGAATTATGTGTTTATAAATTTTTGAATGATATTGTTCCACCGGGTATTCGCTATAGCAGTCGGGCTTTGGCCGGACTGGACTATGCCATCTCGATGTGGGTTGAATTCATATGATGTCGATGTGGTTAATGGGCCGATTGGAGGAATCGATCGTTCGATTCGCCATTTTCCGATCCACGCGCTAAAATTGGCCTCATCGGTGTTAGCGTGGCATCATTTAACCCGGATGTAATTCCTGCCCTTGTATCATTGTGCACATTCGTTAATCCCAATCAGCTACTTCATTCTTGTTCCATTGTTATGAAGCTTTGAAAAGCTCCGCCCGAGTTGGGCTTTGCTTACAATTGTTGGCAAATAATGGGGAGTTTGTTAATATTATGTTGTCAACAATTGCCTAAGTTAATTATATTGTCAGTAGGGCAATGGTTTGGGTAATTAATGTCATATGTCACATGTTCAATTGTTTTCTTGTTATATACTTTTGTTTTATTAAATTCATTCGTTCACTTCTTATCAACCAGTAGTTACGTTTTTATTGTGTCTTACACAGATCAGGATATTATCAAGTAACTTCAATTGGGTGGTTGAGGGTGCTTTCAAAAAATATAATATAAATAGAATATTGATGACTTATTTCATGCATTGCTTTTTTCATACAACTGACATTTGTGTATTGCAAACATTATTTGATGTAATTTACTAACTTTTTATGTGCAGTTGTATAAAAAGAATTTTCTCAACAAAATTTATTCGTTGTCATCTTTAATAGTTTGTCTTATTTAACCCTTCAAATACCATGGAAAAAAATTCATGTCTTTCCCATGCATGTTTACAATTGTAAAGACATTTCAAATCCATGTGCAGAAGTGCTTTTGCAAATTTGCCAACTTTAGTCATTAGAGGGGGTGAAAAATATTCTCTTTTTAGATATTAGACTGAGTCCACTCACGAGGAGGGTAGATCCAAGGGATAGTTTTAAGCCCTCCCTGTTGTTGGTTATAATAAGGTCGAATACAAGCTGAAGCGCATTAGCCGTTCGCAGGAAAGCTTGCTGTGATCTTATCCTGGGATTGCAAGGGGCAAAAATTTTGCACGATCGATAATTCATAAAATAGTGGATTAATGATGCTGAAATTCACTGGGATTAAACCTTATTCTAACTAGATGAAAGTAAAAAAAAATTCAGATTTTTATGTTTGATAGGAAAAAACTTTTCCTATACCTGAAGTCAGGTGTTTACAAATGTAAACACTGCTGGTAGTAGTTAAAGGGTTAATTTTTTTAAAGACTTTTTATCTATTTATTTGACATTTGGTAAACTTTAAAATAATTTAAATTAATTTAAAAATTACTTTTCAAATAAAAGCCATTTTGAAAAATAAAAATATATATCATTTAATATTTTTATTTCAATTGTCAAAATATTTACAAATTTAAAAAATCCATATCCATAATTTTGTTACTAAATTACATACTTAACTATTTAAGGCACAGCACTTGAGGCACGTAGCAATATGTACATAAAAAATTAATTAATTAAGTAATTACATACTTTTGATTTAAAAAATTAGACCAGAAAAATTAAGGTCATTCAAAATATTGCATAATTAATTATAAAAAACAGCACTATAATAATAATTTGATTGTCTTAAGCAGAAAAATTAATATTTGTAGTTTAAAAAAGTTCATATATTTGTCTAAAAATCCTATCTGAACTGCAAACTCTGCGAACTGCTTGTACTCGGTTCTTGAAGGTCACTTGACGATAAAATACATACGGACGGCATCAAAACACTGCTGGAACCCATTTGTCCATTTGTCAGCTCAACGTCTCCTATATTCGATGCAGCTGACGTTGAAGAGCGGCCTGGAAACTGCGAACGTATACTCCGCCTTAAGCTGTTCAAGCGTTTCAGAAGTTTGAGACCAGTTGCCGTGTTATAGGAAGGTGGAGGAGTGTATTTAGGAGGCGGGTCCTCAGCAAATCCAGGATTTTCTAAGCCTGCATCTCTCCGTCTCAAGAAATTGTCATTTTGTTGTTGTCCGTCGGGCGGTGTCCTCATATCGGGCCGGTAAAGTGTTTGCAATCTCTGAAAAGATAAAAATTTAAATATTAGTTTTCTAATATTTAAATATTCAATTTTTTTCTCCATATTACATCAAATAAATCCGGAGGTCCTTTTGCTAAATATCTGCACGTTTGAATACATCCAACCAACGGGATCATAAGAAGAGGGCCAATTTGAATGAAGGTTCCAATTTGTCGCACCCAAGTAGGCCAATAACGATAACCTCGTAGCTCGTACCAATTGAAAATTCTACTATATTTCCCGTTGCGGAATGACGCTATAGATAACACCTGTAAAAAAATCACATTTAATTTTATTTGTAAATTTATAAAATCAATAACTTACCAATAAAACCACAGGAACAATAACGCTCCAACTGAACGATATTAAATTCGACAGCCATTTCTTGCTGAATTTATTAGACGCTAACAAACCGACTATATCATCCGCTCGATACGGTTTTCCTATTTTAAAAAAAGCACAATGTCATCATTCCTTTACACTAAAATCAATAAAAATCATACCTCGCACAACCAAAACAGCTAACATCATAGTGAGATAAATAATCATAATCCACCAAGCAGATCCAATACAAAAATCCAAAAAATAAGTAACAAAAATTCCAAGCTAAAAAAAAAAAAAAATACAATCACTAATTGTAATAACATTTATGTAAACATTTGCAGCCAAACCTCAGTCGTGGCTGGCAGACCAAGCACAAAGCCGACGACACACATGATAAATGTTATAGTTGTCTCCCATGACCTTAAAACTCTAGGTTTTATGGCAACGATTCCTTCGATGGCACATCTCCAAATCGCTAACTAAAAGCAAATCGATTAGTCAGAAACAAAACATTTCTCGGTACCGGTCATGGTTACCTGCTGCGCTAATGCAAATGTGATGAGTGTGAGGTAAAAAAGAACGGACCAAAAGGGAGAAATATTATTGGCGCCCAAATTGGCAACGGCTGCTGGGAAAAGTTCAGTAACCAAACGAAACACTTGATAATTGCTTTCGTGTATCGAATCCATGTGACTAGTCATCATTTCTTCGCCAAGAAGTAAATTATTCGACCAATGAAATCTGAGGGGGATTTTTGGGTCTGGATTTGGTGCCAGAAATAACAGGTTTCGTTCGATTTCTAAGAAAAAATGTATTAAACAAATTGTAAATTTGAATTAAATCAAGAAAGATGATTTCGTACCAAATGAAGATGCTAAAAAGTTAATAGAACCGCGTTCGTATTTAAAAATAATGGCAAAACACGCACAACTTAAAAATCCGACAACTAATAAGGTACTGAACGTCACTAAAATGACTACCGTAGAGTCCCTAAAATATAATTAAAAAAATTATAAACAAAAAAATAGAAAATTAATATTATTTCTACCTTATGATGTTATGTTTGAAGCGATTGTGGCTTGTAATTTGCATTATAGCTGCTCCGTTAATTCCCCAAGTAAAAAACACTTCCCTAGCTGCCGCCGTCCACGACGCTCCTGAGGTAAATGATTCCAAAATCACTGTGTTCATATTCATAATATATTCAGTTCCATTTTCAGCTTGGCGTAACAATTCAACAGACACGAGCAAAATTCCAATAAGTGGGAAAAAAGCAAACACAAAAATAACCTGAAACAATTATTTTAAAAAAAATTAAAAACAATAGAATTACATTTCAAAAAACTGACTTACTTTTCCATAGGACTTTAACCCTTTACTCAAACAAATGAAAATCAACATCCACACCACAGCCAAATTAAAGACATTTTCAAATTTCAATTCTCCGAACGTGGAAGGCGTCGGATGAAGATTAGTTCTTTGTAAAACTCGCCCACTGACAAAAAGAAAAAGATAAATTATAAATCTAACAACATTACACAATGAATATTTATTCAAACTTCGCATTAAACTGGCCCAAGGCTAACTAAAAGTGACCTCCACAGATATCCATCAGACTCGCATGTTAAATTAGTTGAAAATACAAACAAATTCAATGTCTTTATTCAGGATTATACTCTAACCCCTTTTTTCTTATCAATCTACATTATAATCCTATTGGCGCCGTACGTCTGGCGTCTTTCCCCAAGGTAAACAAACACTTCCTTGTATTTACAGTTATTATTATAAAGAAATTAAATCTTACTGGAAATATTCCGGAACTGTTTTTCGAAAGATTTGGCTCGAATTGTATCCTCTGCAATTTATTCCGTTAACTGAAAAAATAAATAAATTATTCAGTATCAGTCATCTTTATCAGAGGCAAAAAATAGCTTACAATCTCCTCTAAAAATATTACTGCATTCTCCCCACTTGAAAATAAAACCATTCGTTATAAAAGAATCTCGAAAATAGACGAACAGCCAGGAAACTGGTATTATTGTATAGATTCCAATCAGTGTTGTTGCAATTAAAGATGCAACTCCAATTCCTATAATTTTCAAATTAGAATAATTGCATTTGTAATGCAAAATTATAAAAAAACTCACCTTGGAAAAAAGGGGACAATTTCCACATATCCATGATTCCGGATCCTAAATATTGACCGAGTGTCATAAAAAAACTGATCATTGGAAAACCGACAGTCAGTGACAAAATTATAAATTGCAATATAAAACCACCTAAAAAAAAAAAAATTTAAAAAAAAAATTATCAAGCAATTTCTCAACATTCGGACTAAATTTTCCTCACCTCCGTATTGAAAACACAGGAACGAAAACCGACAGATATTTCCCATTCCCAGAGTGCACGCCAAAACCGCGAGCAAACTACACGGCGCATGCGGCCAAAATCCCACTCTTTTCGACCTCTCTTCGTCAGATTCTGGAGGTAATAAAGGTTCTTCGTCCCTCACTCTCGATCTGGATCTGTTGTTCGTCGGCTCGGTAGAAGGAACATCGGTCGTCGATTCGTTGATAGCAGTCGCACCTTCGCTCACGTTGCCAGCGTTCAAAAGAATGTTCCTTAAAACCACGCCATGACTCAAATTCATAGTGACAGGTTGGTTTGGAGGTGGCGAAGGAGGGGTCAGTAAAATCGGCAAGTCCACCCGATTGTAAGTAAATCGAACACTTCGTCGTTGATCGTTAGCAGATGACCTCATCAGTTCAGCAGATTCATTAGTCGATGCATCATCCACTGAAATAAGAGCATCCTCTTGAACATTTACACCCGTAACTTGAGTATCAGTTGCGATTTCGTCTTCTGTTTCAACCGTAGGTGCTGATGCATCCGTTTCTTCCACCTGACTGACAATGTCACTCTCGTTTTGTGCGCGACTGAAACTCTCACTGCGTCTGAACAGTCTTCTTATTGAGCGCCGTAAACTTCGTCGCGCGCCTTCGCTTCGTTCTGCGAGACCGTTCTCTTGATTCCCGCTCTTTTTCCTGCTCTTGCGTTTAGTCGAACGTCTGAAGAGGAAATTGAGAATGCCTCCTTCATCATCCTCGTCGTCCACTTCCCAAACACAATTTCCAGCCGAAGTTTTCCCATTTTTCTTCGTTTCGTCATCGTTTTGTGGGTCCATTTCTTGGTTCAATATAAGCTTGCTTTTGTCGCTGCCATCATTGTCTGGGTGAAGGTAATGGGAAGAATTCTCTTGTTCTCCTAATCCTTGCGCGTTATTAACATTGGCCATGGGAACGTCTTGGTTCGGATCCAACTCCATCTTCTCATGACCTACAGGAAAACCAAAATCCATTGAGCTAATCAAAATCTTTGTTGTTGGCAAATTTCCCTTTTCATGTGGGTCAATTATGGACAACAAACAACATTTTTCGAATTTGGTTGTGTTCAACATTAACTCCATTGTTTTTTCAGTTTTATTGCTCACAGCAAAGAAAAAAGTTTTTCTTTGTTTTTAACTCGTTGATTGTTAGGTAAGAAGAAGAAAAGAATGAGGAAATGTGATATGGAATAAGTGATAGCAGCGATTGTACAAACCTACGAGCCATTCATTTGTAAATGTGATTTAATTACTACCCTCGATATCAACAAGTAAACAAGGTAAACAAAACTACGAAGCTTAAACGCAGTCATGGGGTCATGAGCAGTAAATACCTTAACCAATTTGTGTAATATTTTAATGTTTATTTCAACATTTATGCAAAATATTTCGATTTTTCTGTCTAAACGAGTCCAAACTTGCGAAAGTAATAAAATAAATGGTTTTTTTTATTGAATTCAGGTGGGATTAACGGCTCTATTAATACTTTCAGGTCAGATAAAAATAACAGAATAATTTTCCTCTGTCTATTAAAGCGTACATCATTCACTCATCTGATTTAATCGGTTAATTCATTTCGTTTCATCGGTTGCGTAACCTAATTACAAATTTGTAGGAGAATATTTACGAAACAGGCCATTTATGGGTTAATCTTCTTTTCTCGTGAATTGCGCAAAACTGACGTAGTCATTAATAGCCTTGAAAC
Source organism: Stenotaenia linearis (assembly GCA_034700445.1). NCBI lineage: Eukaryota > Metazoa > Arthropoda > Chilopoda > Geophilomorpha > Geophilidae > Stenotaenia > Stenotaenia linearis. Next base: position 7,305 of record JAQIXT010002078.1, read on the forward strand.
ATTAACATCGTAACAAAATGCCAGATACATCACACAGTCGATGTGGCGAAAAATATCTTTAATATCTTTATCTTTCAATTTATTTACTTTTTTGAATTTTTTCCCAATTATAAATTTCCTATCGTAAATATTCATTCGCTGATACGATTAATTCCGGCCTGGGTCGTAATCGTATCAATATATACGATTTTTATCTCCTCTTTTCATCACACGAAATCTACTTCCGTGGTTTGTGTTGTGGTGGTGGATAAATTTACCACCTACAGGCTCAGGTCAGTGAACGAAATTTCAAATGGACGGCCGACCTTTGCGTACAAAAACAAAACATAATAAGAGATACGGTGTCTCGTTCCCAACTAATTTTCTTGAACTTTTGAGTAGTTTGGTTCGAAATTAAGTTTAAGGAAACTTATTTGTATTCTGTGGATTTGATTAAATGGGTTAATTGGATAAAAAGTTTTGTAGCTTACTCGTGACAAAAGTTAACAACAACTGTTGCGCTCCCACACCCAACAAAGGGCGATTTTTAGGGTTAATTTTGTGTTTAATTGTTGTGGAGTGCTTGATTGGGATTAATTGTGGTCTGCGATCGTCGAAGGTAGTTATTATATGTGGTAAAATGACAAAAATAACATACGTGTCTACACCCGACTGTCGAACGGCATTACGTCATGTTCCTTTCTTCTTGGCAACTTGTGTTCCATCGGGTTCAACTTTTAACTGCTCGCAACTGTACCCTGAATCTCGTTCTGGCGATGTGTGCACGATGTTCTAACCCTATAAAGTTATTAATTCCATGTTGTGGTGGCACAAACCCGAATGAAACGCTTCACGAACGCGCGAACGCGAATGGAATTGTGCGCATGCGCAAACCTCAATTTTTGGGTTGCCATGGAATCGAGCCAGGAAAGAGCGAGGAACACGAATGGAAGTTTCGAAGAATATTCAAGAGATAACATCACGAAGAAAATTGTTTTTACTTATTCATTTTATTTGTTTATACGGTTTGTGATTGTATAAAGAAGAAAATTTATTATCTCATCTTTTATCTCAAGGTACTCTTTTTCAAAAAATTATTTCAATCTCATGTTTGAATAATGTTGTTATTCAGAAATAAAGGTTACCTTCTGCATTTTTATTGTTTGTTGTGTTTAAATTTCCCATAAATAACGACAACACCGACGAATTCTTTTAGATAAAATAAAAATGGCGCGAGATTTGACCTTGAAGAATTCCGATCCTTCTAAATATTTAACGTCAAACGAAATAATAAACATAAATTTTTAAATTATCAACAATAAAAAAAATTAAATATATACGGCGCTGAGATTTACGACTATTTATTACTTTAATTCCCTATTTTTTCGGAAGAGGGGGGTATTTGTTGCTTCCGTTCCTTTTAAACTCTCGATTATCGCATCGCAATCGCATAAGACAGTTAGTGTCTTGCACTGAATGAACTTTTGTTGCAAAGGTGAGTATCCCTTTAATTTAAATTTCAAATAAAACAAAAAACAAAACTGGCATCGTTCACTACAGACCAGCAGAAGGGAAACGGGAGTATTTTTTCTTGCACGAAACTAACTAGGTCATTGCCAACCACCGTGTATAAAGCAAATTGATAAGAAATTGAAGATTTTACGGTATAATTTGATGGCAGCTGATGTTTGATGTATTTTCCAGCTGGAGTAATTAAATTCTTACCGTTTAAAAATTTATTTTTCGCTCCATTCTGAAATCAATAAAATCCGGAGCCGCAGTGACAGTGACGTGCATTGCATCATTTTCAGTTCAGTAGTGCTGTACTGAGGAAAAGGTACACAAATTTGCTTTGACTCTCCTTTTGAGAAGTGTAAGTATCAGGAAGGTAACTCGAGTTCTCAGTTTGTAATTTCATCCAACATTTGCTGCAACAAATGTAAATATAACGTAAAAAAATTTAATATTGAAATAAATTTCATATTCGTGCATCCTATCAGGAAAAAATAACAATAGATAAATATATACAGTTAAAAAAAATAAAAAGAATCAAGGTCTTTTTTTTCTAATCAATAGCATCACATGGGTAGAAAAAACAGACAAATGAGCTAAAATCTGCTGACTAACATCAGTTGTTGATAAGTGTGAGCATAAAAGTGACTGTTGGTCTGTTTGTGAATAGAATTACGGCTGGTTTGCTAAAGTTGGTTAATTTCCTACTCATTTGTCTTAGAATTTGTCTTAAAATAGCAAATGGTGCGTACTGAGTTTTTTTTATTTTTACATATTCTATTCTTTAGGAACTGTGATCCTGGCTGAGCAGACTCTTCGCATAAATTCTTGTGCTTCATGGTTTTGTTCTGTGCAATTTGATCTCTCCATACAATGGCAGCTCACACTACGATGTTGGATTTTCACTTGGATACCTCCGTAATCGCTAACCCAGGTTTGTATTCGTAAAAAATGATATAAAAATAGATTAACGTAATTTTTTTCCGTGTCAGTTGATGCAAAGAATGCACAACAACAACTCAGTTCTATTTTATTGAAATGGAAATTCGAACAGCAAATGGTGATTGACACTAATCCTGGCTTTATCATTTTCTACCAAGGAGCAAATGCAACGTATTTTTCTTTTTCTTTCCTTAACAAAACGCTTTTATGATCATTAACACGAATTTTCTAGACATGGTGTGGTGCGTGTGTATTCTGACGGGTATTCAACCGTTACTTTGGAAGAAGGAATGTCTTGTAAACAAGCTTCTGGTTTATCTGCTATTGCTGAAGTGAATTTCGATGTTTTCTTTTTTTTATTTTTCTTCTAATTTTTTTTTTTATTTTTAAATAATTTTCTGAATTTTTTTAAGGCGTCGAAGCTGATCCAGGAAATGATTGTGGACAAGTTGAAAGTAACAAAAAGCAAGAGGTGACTATTTCGCGTATTTTCACTCACTAATATTCTTTAAACTGATTACTTTTTCTCACTTTTCACGCCTTACACTTTCAGCAGGTAACACAGAACTCTGCACGTAGATTTTCCATTTTTTTTTTTTTTCCTTTTTTTCTTTTTCTCTTTTGCACTTCTCATTTCTTTCTCTCTGAAATGTTTTTTTAAGCTTTTATTATTAATATTTTATTTTCCAGTTATCTTCCGATGAAAAGAGGCGGCCCAATAGATCAATTCATCACAACTTCAGATAATCGCTTGGTAGAATATGATTTCGACAAGATTATTTACGAAGGCACATCACCGTATCAGAGTATCAAGATCTTGCATTCGAATTCCTTCGGAAACATGTTGGTTTTGGATGATTTGCAGAGTTAGTGTTGCAGTGAAAACTGTAATTTTTGATTATTAACAATTTCGATTTTCTGAGAACGAAATTCGAGAATTAATTTCGGATTTTCCAGATATCGCTGAGAGTGATTTGATTTACACGCATACCATCATGCGGCACGGTATCGAAAATTACAAAGGAAAGGAAATCCTGATTCTGGGAGGTGGAGATGGTGGATTGTTACACGAATTGCTAAAAGAAGACCCGAAATTTGTGACTATGATTGAGATATCCTTTTGATAAAAAACTACATTGTTATTCAAGACAATTTGTAAGCAAATTTTCTTTAATGTTATTCCCCACATCGATAAGATGGTGATCGAAGCGTGTCGCCAACACCTGCGCAGTGTTTGTGGCGATTGTCTTGATTCCATGAAGGGGAAGAATTACGAGGTGATTTAAAATTTACATCAAATTTGTTTAAAAATTTTTTAATCTAAACATTTTTTTTTTATAGATAATCGTCGATGATTGTTTTAAGGCGATGAAGGATTATATAAACGAGAAGAAGAGTTTTGACTACATTTTTGGTGATTTGACCGACATTCCAATTACCCCAACGCCGCACGGAGAATTCTGGGATTTCATGCGCGACGTTTTGGAATTGACCCTGCAGATCCTTGCACCCAACGGCAAATATCTAACGCACGTAAGTTAATTTGTGATTTTAACCCAAAACATTTGTTAATTTTCTGTTCTTTAAGGGAACCGGACTGAATTCAGTTCACCCGCAGCAGATGTACGAAGACGAACTTCGTAAACGAAGCGTTCCGGTCAAATTTAATAAATTTAGCGCGCACATTCCATCCTTTTTAGAAACGTAGGTCTCGATCGAATTACTTCGCTCAAAATTTAATACGAATTTACTTTCAGTTGGGTGTTTTACGAAATTTGGCGGGAAGGCGAGGCAGCTAATGATGAATTTGAAGGAGGAGACAAACGTATCCTTTCACGATAACTTTTTCTGTTTTTAATTTCGAACCGAATTCCGCATTATTAATTTTAGTAAATGTATTTAACTTGTTAAAATATGTAGAAATAATGGCTAACTCGTTAACATAGTTTGTTATCACAGCAATGGTTTAATTTGAAATATATATATTGGTCACTGCGTCAAACATACATTCTTATCATTCAACTTATGGTATTTTGAGATCTGCGGTACCCACAAATTACTGCATCGGTCCATCATTGTGGAAAATTCTTGCAAATTTGGGTCCGATCGCCAGCAATTAATGACGTAAACACTCGAGCCGAAAATCATGCACGTTATTCCTGTTAGAAATACGATTAATCGGTGGAATTTAAATTTAAATTGAATTTACCTAAAATTAATGTTGTGTAGTAACACCAGCCGTATGAAAATTCCAAATTGTTACCGTCGTAGGGTATTGCGAGAGCTCTTTTGGGTAGATTAATGGTATACACAAAATTGCTGGCGACTAACAGGAATCCTGATATGTTTAAACAAAGTGCACTGTACAGTAAATGCACGGGCCATAAAACATTGGTTAATAGCCACAGGCCAAATGCACACCTGTGATAAATATTGAAAATTCAAATTGTGGGATGAATATTCAGTAGGTCATTGCTATTTTATTTAAAGCGAGAATATAATCGTGGGAAAGTAATTATGGTCTCGCTTTACGATATCGTATTTCATCGAATATAAGTTAGCGTCTTCGAGAACTCT
>JAQIXT010002079.1:0-12308 GCA_034700445.1 Stenotaenia linearis
AAATCAACGGATGGTACCCCGAAAAGGATACGAATTACGACGATGACGATTTTGTGACGATTGAATGGAGCTATGATAAGAATAAGAAAACTGATCCGATCGAAATTCCGTATCAATCGGGAGGGGACAGTGATCAGATTGAACCCGAAATTGCGATCGAACCGGAAATTGCCGCAAATGATCAAGTTGAACCGGAAATTGCCGTAAACGACTCAGAAATTCAACCGGAAGTCACGGAGAATCGAATTGACGAAACGCACGACGAAAACGCTACGGAATCCGTGATGGAACCCCACGACGACGCGCGAGATGAACGAACGGAGATCAGGGATGGTGCGCCAGAGGAACCAACCATTGTTCAAAATGTCGACGAAATTGAAGCACCACGAGCAAATAAACCTGGACGAAAGAAGGGAACGACGAATCAACAGATCGCCGAACGAAACAGATTAAATCGCGCGGAAAATAAACGTCTTTTGCGAGAAGCAGGGGCACGACGATCCACACGTTCGAACGCCAATCCGCAAACTGCCCTGATGTTACAAGAGAGTCCTGAACCACTTAACTTTGATCAAGCAAGAGATTCGGACGAATGGGATGACTGGAAGAGCGCAATGGAGGACGAGATTGCATCCATGAAAAAACACGACGTTTGGGACTTGTGCGAACTCCCAAAAGGAAGGAAAGCGATTAAATCCAAATGGATTTACAAGAAAAAGTTCAATGCAGACGGTTTGGTCGAGCGTTTCAAAGCACGACTTGTTGCGAGAGGATACAGCCAAATCGCTGGCGTTGATTATTTCGATACCTTCTCGCCAGTAATTCGAAGCGAGACATTTCGAATTTTATTGGATTTTGCCGCAAAACGGAATGCATATGTCGGACAATACGATGTCACCACCGCGTTCCTCCACGGAAGCTTGGACGAGGATATTTACATGACCCAACCAAAAGGATTCGAATCGGGACGAAATTTGGTATGTAAATTGAAAAAATCATTGTATGGGCTCAAGCAAGCGTCGAAGTGCTGGTTCGACAAGTTTGTTGAAATCCTGAAAAAGAACCACTTCGAACAATCGAAATCAGATCCGTGTTTGTTTGTTTTACGAAAAGGGGATAAATTTCTTTATTTAGGAATTTATGTTGATGACGTGATTTCGGTGAGTTCTTCAAAATCGTTTGAAGAGAAATTGATGAAAAATTTGGGTCGCGATATTGATTTGAAAAATCTGGGAAAATTAAATTTCTTGCTGGGACTTGAGATCGAACATTCCGATGATGGAATAAAGGTGCATCAGCGCAATTATGTGAAAAAACTGTTGGAGAAACACCAAATGACGAATTGCAACGGAAAGAAGACTCCGATCGATCCAAATCAGAAATTAAGCGAGGATGATGACAGCCCGGAAACAGATGCAATCGAATATCAAACAATTATTGGACAACTCATGTACCGGTCCACCAATACGAGGCCGGATATTTCTCATGCGTTAAGTGCTTTGGCTCAGTTTAATAAAAGCCCGAAAGTTATGCACTTGAACGCAGCTAAAAGAGTTTTGCACTATTTAGCGAAAACTCCAGATTTTGGACTTATTTTTAAGCGGGGAAAGGAGAATTTAATTTGTTACACGGACGCGGGTTGGGATCAAACAAAAGACGCAAAATCTTTTGGAGCATTCTTGATGCTCAACGACGGGAACGTTCTCAACTGGAAATCGACGAAGCAAAGTCGCGTTGCAACTTCCACGCAAGAAGCGGAACTTGCCGCGTTAACCGAGGGGATTAAGGAAGTGACGTGGACTAACGAAATTTTCAACGAAATTTACGATAAGAGAAATCGCTACGACGGATTAATGCGAACGGACATCGATAACGTATTGAAGAGGCTGGAAGGAACGGATGGAAAACACAAACGATCAAAGTATTTAAATAGATTGTTTTATTTTGCTAAAGAAGAGATCGAGAGAAACAATTATGCCCTTGAGCATGTTCCGACCGAAAAAATGGCAGCCGATTTTTTAACAAAATCATTATCGAGTACGAAGATGGAGGAGAACTTCAAATTGGTAAATTTGGGTTAACTCTTGAGTGGTCACGTCATATGGGATTGAAAGAGGATTTGTTGTGCAAGTGCGTTTGGTCAATTCCAATATGACGTAGACCAATCATGTTGAGAAACGGATGTGTCGCGAATCACGTGATACGCGTCTTCTGGTTTTAGAAGTATATATAGAAATTTGAATTGAATAAAGATTATCAAGTTATATTTTATAATTTCGATCAACTCGAGTCTTTTATTTCTCGTTTTACAAATTCGAATGTCAAACATTCTCAACATTTCTTTCAGTTTAATTTCTGCCAGACAATTCTGTTTTTTTTGTGTTTTGAATAAGAACCCGATTTTTGATGTGTTGAGTGTGGTCTTGTTTCTAAATATAGAAAAAATGAAGAAATTCATAAAGGTGATAAATTAAAGGCTATAAAAGTAGTTTTATTGTTTAAAAAATCAAGTAGTCTTTAAAACTACCGAATTTTTTAACAAATGAAATATATAATGAAATTACGGTAAAGGGATTGTTTCAAAAGAAATATTAATGAATTCGGAATTTTAATAACACTAATTGAGCTTGAGTTTACTGAATTGCAATATTGTGTGATATTGAGATTTATTGTGATATCTTAATGCGATAATTATCGACATATTACACTATGGCACATCCTAGAAATTATTTTACACAGGTATTCTGCTAATAAATACAGTCGGACTTTTTATTAAAATATTAAAAGCTATGGAACGAGTTTCTTGTTTTCACGATAATTGCACTGTGGGTTTAATAATAACCACAAAAATTAGTAAAATCGCCCCTAAAATTCGTATTAAATCAACCGCTGGTCGCCATGTTGAATTAGAGTTAGATCGAGCACTCTCTTAACATTTGAATTTACCGCCATCCACCATCTTGGACTCACATTTAGATCGAGCGGTGGGTTAGACGCCGTCTTGAAAAATAGTTAGATCGAGTGGCAGCGTAAACACCGTTTAATTAATGAAAAACGTTAATTTATGGATAAGACGTTTTATTAAACGTTAATTAAGAGTTAAAATAAGTTTAGTCTAGGTTTTACAACTTAAAAACCTCTTTTCGTTAGTTTTTTCCCCGCTCGATGTGTTGTCGGGTTTTAGAGACGCCCGCTTATCGAGCGATGCGTCTAGGCATTTATATGTTTTAAATTTAACATAGGGATTTTTATCGGGACTTATTTAAAAGTCGAATTTGCATAATTTAAATATAAATTAATATCGGGTCGCTTCAGGATAGTTAATTTTATTTCTTTGTTGACTTTCAAATCAATCGGAGTTCTGGAAAGTGACTTTATTTCGGTTTGAAAATGTCAATGTACCAATGGTAGACTTGATACTTGTCTGACCACTATATAAACCATCCGAATAGTAGTTAATATTGGATGCGAAGGGGAAAGAGAATGAACTGGGACTACGCACGGGACGCAATATATCAGTCGGCCTTCTACAAAGTCCCAGTCGCTCTTGAGGATCCGGATCATCCGACGCGCGCGATAGATTTAGATTAAAATCCCCATTTGGAATGTAAATAAAAAATGGTGGTTTTTGTTTCTTTTTCGCGTATTTTATTTTAATAAATATTTATTTTAATATTTTATTCTTTAATAAACTTTTATATCCCGTTTCTCATAAATCAAGACAGTTGAATGGCTTAATAGGAATTGTGAATTTTTGGATTTGTGATTTACTTTCAGGAAAACGAGTCTGCTGTTTTTGTATTTTATTCCGGTATGGCGTGCTAATGAAATCAAAGTGCTGATTTTTTTTTATTTCACTCTATTTTATTTCCAAACTGTATAATTGTAAAATGATTTGGACTCTGTATTTCATTTTATATAACTTTATTGCTTTATTGTTCAAAATGTACATATAGTTAAAATTGTGAAATCCGAATCGCAATGTTCGTCCGCATGTCGTATTGGTCGTCACGTGATATCTGGAAGTCGTAGTCGGTGCGGATCTGTGAATAGAGGAAATTTATTATATTATGAATTAATTTTATTTGAATAAACACTTGCTTACATACCTTACACCTGTTCGTATCGTCATTTTTGTCGAATTGGATTTTCTTGTTGAACTTTATTTCTCGTTTGGAGCTTAGACCACGTGTGATTAACTTGAAACCGCTGATTTCTTTAATACTGAAATAGCCGAACTTTTCAAAAGTTATATCGAGGGTTCGCAAACTGAAGCCTCGTTAAAACGAATTTTGTTCGGTATAGCGAAAAAAAATTAACTACAAAATTATTTTTACAAATTTTTTACCCAAAATGTTGTTAAAAGATAAAGCAAATCATTTTGAATTACAATGTACACTGTCATGCATTGTACATTTAAGTCATGCATTGTTTAGGTAACAATAATGTATTAAAAACAACAAATGATACAAAATAATACATTTTACTTGTTTTTTGGGGAAAAGTTGTAGCAAAATTACAACTACCGTATTTCTTCGATTACTAGTCGCCCTCGAATTGTAGTCGCCCTCGATTACAAGTCGCAGCAATAATGGGAACTTTGAAATAAAAGTCGCCCTCGAATAGAAGTCGCGACTTATATTGGAAGAATTTTGAAAATATCTAATGAAAATTGTTTAATACCCTATACTTTATTTTTCATTTAATTTAATGCAAATAATCACAATCAATTTCATTTTCATCATCCAATTCACCATTTTCACTTAATTTTAAATTCCAAGTCGTATGATTGTCGCGGCATAATTAAGGAAGTAGGTAATCGGTTGAACTGATCACAATATTTTATTGTCATAACATGGCTTATATTCAATGAAATACGGTATACGGTATTATACAAAAGCTTGCCAATTACACGTGACAATGACCTTGCCCCTCTCTTGACCACGTGTGATATAAAGGTCGCCCTCGATTACTAGTCGCCCTCGAATATAAGTCGTGGCTAAAAATTCAGTTCTTGAATATTAGTCGCGGCTTATATTCGATAAAATACGGTATTTTCCAAAAAAATATGATTTTTTAAATATTTCTATAACATCAGTTGTTTTTCAATCAAAAAATATTTCTGTTTTTTCTATTGATGAGGAAATAGGGAATTAACAAGTTTTTATCTGCTTGTTATTGGCCGAGAAAAGGGAATCACTGAAGTGGCCGGATTTCAGAGTGTGTTGCATTAAATTATTCTATTTTTTGCCTATCAAAATTTATAAATAAATTTTTTGTTTAACTTTGAGCAGCACAAAAACCTACCTGCAAACTTTCATTGCCTTCCTTTAATTTCTTCTTATAATTCAAGTGGCGTTCAGGCCCCTTGGCGCAGTCCAAATATTGATGATTTAAAACACAAAATGGTACTCCGGCACAGTACAAGTACTCTGCAGATTTATCCTCCCACATGATGGAGTATGTTTTATAGAGGTTAAATTCTAAAAAGAGAATATTCGGGAAATTAATATACTATTTATAATGATTCAAAATGTAATTTAATGTATGCGCCTATGTATACCTGTATTGCCAAAATTTGCAAGTTTAGTACCTCGTATGGAAAAAGTTGTAGTCGTCTCAATTTCATGGTTCCTGATCTGGTCATGTGCTTCTTTAATCAAAGAAAGAACTTTAACTTTGCTACCACTTGAAGTTTCCGCCAATGCCATGACATAATCGATGTCCAGGTACGTGTGAGACTGATTTGTTTCGGTTTTCAAACTTGTTTTCCAGGTTTTAGAGGTGGGGAGACCGTGGCCATGCCCACCTCCTTCTGGGTTGCTGCAACTAGTGCCAACCCTACAAAACGAGAAATTTTATCTGGTTTTTTTTTTCAAAAAACTGAAAAAAAATTTCAAAACAACAATTTTTTCTGCTTTTCTTCAAAAAATTTGGGAAAATATTTTTGATTTGAGATTTTTTTTCTGTTTTTTGAAAAAACGAGAAAAAATTTCTGGATTTGTAGTGGTATTCCTATGCTACTGTTCACTCCTCCCATAGAGTCACATGGTTACATGCTAAACCATTATAGTTTTGGTGCAACAACATCACTATCAAAATATAGTTCTAATGAGCAATTTGATCCAGCTAAGTCCAGGAAACTACCTGTCAGATTGCGTCAGAAATTATACTCTAATAGCATCTTGTTGATGATTTTGTGAGGATATTCACAAAGCTCTAGAACAGTTTTTGGAGCTGCCACTTGGTGGTGCAGTGATTGGCTGCCATTACAAGACTGTCATCATGATATTTGTATAGTTGCTGCTTTACAACAGGTGTATTTCTTTTTACAACAACTAGTGCTGCAAGCCTGTTTCAGCATTTCTTTTTAGAGCGCCTTTTCTATGTAGTGGCATGTTTTTGTATTTCTTTTTACATTGTTAGGTTTCTGCATGCCTTGCAGCCACTCTGACTATATGTGGTGTCCTGCTTTGCAGTAAAAAGAAATACGATAGCTACAGTACAATCACTACAAACTGGCTTAAGAGTTTCATTTTTAAAACAATAATTACAGATTAAGTAAAATTTCGTTATAAAACTACCTACTGAATTATAAGTAATTATTCCACAAATAAAAGAAATAGAGAAAATAAAAAAATCACTATCAAAATTTTATGCTTCAAAACCTTTAATTTTGTTATAAAATAATCATCTGCATTCATTTGAAGTAAAACAATTTGATACTTAATTTTTTAAACTCTTTTTTTAAGAAAAAGCTATGTACATGTGACCCCAGATAACACAGTATGTCCTTTGGACATTCCAATCAATTCCTGGAGGTCCAAAAGAGGAGAGAGGATTAAAATTGAATTTCATATGGTCGAATTACCTCTGCTATGCACAAGGTCAACAGTCCTAAGTTCGAATTTGTAGTTCCATGCCGAAAAGCGAATGAAATTTCTCATTTATAGGGTCGAATTTTGAAAGACAATTACAAGGTCGAATTTCAAATGGTCGAATTTACTTTTTCATTCAGGAAGTCAAATTTCTTTATTAATTCAGAATGTCAAATTCAGTTTGCTGTCCTAAGGTCGAATTTCATTTGTCAAGCACAGTGTCGAATTATTCCCTCACAAAGTCGACAATCACAAGGTTGAATTTGCTTTTACAGGCACAAGGTCGAATTTATTTTCAAGGCATCCCTCAATTCCTCGTTTTCATTCCTTGGCCCATATTTCGTTTTCGATTTCGTTTTAGTCTTTGCTTCTACTATTTCTAATTTGCTTTGATCAACATCATACGAAATTATAATAAATATCTTCACTACATTTTCGTGCTCCATTGAAATTCCCTTCCTTTTGGCATCACAATTCATCATATTTGATTTCATCACTTTGTCCTTGTTAATCTCATCAATCTCAAATTTAACTTCTAACTCCACTGCCTTCTTCGAATTTCTGGTTGTATCTTTCTTTAAATCATCAATATTCGGGATTTTTACATTGCAACAATTCCCTTTGATTTCAAATTTGTCAGTTTCGGTATACGTCTGCAATGTTACATCATCATGCAACAAATCACTGCAATCTTCTTCCTTCTTAACGAAATTATCTATCAGATCATGTTTGGAAATGTTTTCGTCACTTTGAGCACAAGAATCGGCTTTCCTGCATGACACAGTGCTTGGTGCTTCTCCCTCATGCACCGCGTCATACGCAAATTTTCAATCAATTCATGCCGCGAATCGATCATCTTCGTCAGCACGGCTTTCGCGTTGTCCCCGTCCAACTCGACTATTTCGCATACCCAGTAAATCGCGTTTTCCGACTTGATGCGCAAATTCGGGATTGGGTCATGCCGCTTATGAATAATTTCATTCGGCACGACATCCACGTTGTTCCCGTCGATTTCTCGCAAACCGAAAAACATTTCACGCACCTCGCTAACCATTTTTTCGGATTCGGCGTAATCAAATGGGTGTTCGCGAACTAATTTAATCTCTTCAACACGCCTTTTTCCAAGTCCATGACCTCTTCCGCCTCTACCACCTCAAAAATTAGATTCCTTTTTAGGCTTTTTGCATTCGGCCGCAATGTGCCCAAATTCTCGACAATTATAGCAAAGTGTTTCCCAACTTATACAATCCGCCTTTATGTGTCCATATTTTCCGCATTTGAAACCTCCTAACAATTCTCTTGGGCTTAGGTATGATATAATTTATCGCTCGGTTTTTCCCATTCCTTGTCCATGTCACGTTTCTCATTTGCTTTCAACGCATTTCGAACTTCTAACATAGTGGCATCCGCTTTTGCCCTATAAGTTTCAATAAGGTGTTTGAATTTTTCTTCTCTCAATCCTTTCAGTGTATAGAAAATCAAATCCTCTTTATCTATTTAACTTCTGACGGCAGCGCAACGATTTGCCAATCCTTCGGTACGATTCATATATCCGTCGGCAGTTTCATTTTTGAGCTTCCGTAACTCCGATAATTCAAATTTCGCATCTTGTTGGAGTTGTTTCGTATTTGCCGCCATATCACTTTTGATTCTTTCGTATAACACTTTTCCATCTTCATTTTGATAACACGCACATAATTCGTCAGACATTGTTGTGCCCAAAATGCCCATAATATTACTGGCATACTATTATTATTGGCATACCACATAACGTTAGCTGCACTTTTCTCTTTATAATAATAAGGCAAAACAAGGCTGACCTGCCTGGTCAGGAAGAGCTGAGAGAAGACAATGGGATGAGTAAGATTACCCATAATTCCTCACCCTTATGAAAATGTCTGATCTGGTTTTAATCAAAACTAATCAGGAGGAATCAGGATTGATCAGATCTGATCTGACTGGATTTCTGATCTGAAGATTTTGGATCTGATTTATCAAATTTGATCTGAACGGTCAGATCAGCCAGATCCAATTCTGAATAGCCAGATCTGTTTGATATGACCATTCACAGATCTGGCAGATTAGCTTCTCTGATCTGAATCAGATTAAAAATTTCCGTAAGGGCAGACAATTGAAGATGAGAGGGGTGGATTCATTGAACCCTGTACATGTGACCCTATGAATCATTAAGCTATGGCGTACCACAGCTAAAACAAAGAGATCCATAAAACATTATATAGAAAACACAATAAATACAATTCAGCAGATAATAATACTTTAACAATACACTACAATATGCTTTTAATCAACAATAACATAAGAAATACGCATTTAGCAATAAACCTAAAATCCACATACTCTCCCGAAAATATGCATTTCGTATGTTATAAACCTTAATGTATATAATAGAAAAAGATAAAAACTTATGAAAAATAATCAGTGAGCTCTGACATCTTAGCTTGGTTGACACGTTTGGTCAACATGTCCGCTCGATTCAATTTCGTGTTGACATAACGTAATTCGAATAATTTTCGACTACAATAGTCACGGACATATTGGAGTTGGAGTTTAATATCGAAGTATTTTATCCGTGCGTTTTCCATGCAATTCTTCACGCTGAAGATTCTACCTTGCGAGTTCATGTGGATGATTGGTTTGAAGTCGTCAATAAGGAGAAAATCTTTGCATTCCTTGACAATTCTCAAAAGCCAAACAATTCCATAACTACCTCGGTAAGGACAAGTAGTTCGGACTCTACGGCAGATAGGGCAATGAAGGTCTGTTTGGTACTCCTCCACATTATTGGAATCCAATCGATATATATCAAATATCCAGAAGTCGATTTCCGATCTATCGAGTCACTCGCCCAAGAAGTGACGGTGTACGCTTGTAAATTCCGTCCGTTTGTCTTGAAATATCATATAACGCGATCCTCGGTTGAGAATATGTAATTAGCCAAATACTCTACTAGCTTCCAATGTTCGATAGTAGGTCGTTCATTGAATTTGGCTAAATAATTGGTGGCGTATAGGATATCCGGGCGTGTGTGCCGGGCGAGGTACAGGAAACAGCCAATTGTGTTCCTGTATGGAAATTTGTTAGTTTGGTCGACTTCTGTTCCATCGATTTTCTGTTGTTCCAATCTTGTGAGGTCCAGGCCGACGTTCATTGGCTCAAAAACGCAGTACTTCGGAATAAAAGATATGAACTCTCAAATCCGCTTAATGTATGGCTTCTGGTGAAATTAGAGGTTGCCATTATCCTCTCTCTCCACCAGAATGCCCAAGAATGTCTTCGTTCTTCCTAAATCCGTTATGGTAAAAGTCTTCTTGATACAACCAATGGCGTCTTGGAAAGCCTTGTCGTTCTTTGCAAATAACAAAATATCGTCAACATAGATGCAAACGATAACCTCCGTACCCAAACGATAAACGCATTGTGTAGAAATAAATGGTATGAAACCGATAATATCTGCCGGCTTGGGAGAGTCCATAGAGGGCCTTATCCAATCTCCAAACAATATGATCCGGATAATCGAGGTATTTTGGAGGTTGGAGGTACAATTCCTCATCAAGATCGCCATATAAATAGGCGCACTTGACGTCTAAGTGGTTGTCAAGCCATCCTCGCATGACAACCAAACATAAAAAGAAAATCCGAGATGAAAGATAACCGGCATATATGTCTGGTCGAAGTCAATGCCAGGGCGTTGAGCAAACCCCTGAGCGACCAGCCGTGCTCTATGCCAGATTACCTTTCCATCTGCATTCTTCTTTCTTACATACACCCACCGGTGTCCCAGGACTTTGCGATTGATTGGGCGCTCGACGTCATGATACACCTTTCGTTCAATTAAAGTGTCTATTTCGTCTTTCATGGCGCGCTTCCAATCTTCTGAGTCCTCGGCCTTGATGGCCTCTTCATAATTTGTGGGATTCCCTATCTCCACATTACAGAACTCCATCCTTGAATTAAAAGCTGGATGAGTGCAATCGAAGTACCAGCGTTGTTTTCGACTTCTGTTGCTTCATCATCGTTTGATAAAGCAGCAATTGCATCCAAAATATTCTGGGATACACTTGGGCGACCATCTGGTCCAAGGTCGAAACTGTCAACGCTTCCGTATAAGTCAATCACTTCCCGCGTCACTTCTTCTTTTGGTTCGGGATCCAAAATTTTGATTTCATCCGTATCAGACGAGTCTGTGTCCTAAGAGTCCGTATCTACTTCAGACAAAGTCGAAAAATTCATATTGACTGACCCCTGATATCTATTCCTAGAGGAAAAATCGATACGATTAACATCAAACACGATATTATGTTGTCTACAATATTCAATCACTTCTCTGAGTGATCTCATTCGTATTCCGCCATAGAGATAATTAACATACATGCGTGCCCCTCCCTTGCGAAACTCTCTTGTCCATTCGTCATTTCGGACATTATGTTAACAAAAAACAAATTTTGTTCGCAATTTCTTCTTCTCATGATAAAGGTTCTTTTCTAATCGACACGGTCGTACCTCGGCCAGAAATCCATTCATCGCTACTATATCCCGGCGATGTTTCAATTCTACATTTAATGGCTCCAGTCTGGAGTCGTGTGGACACTCGATCAGTCGTCGTCGATGGCCCAGCATCCTGCTGATCTCGAAACGTCGGAGGAGAAACATGTGTATATGGCCAAATATTAGTGGGACTTGGCGTTTCAGCACGATTTTGGTTTACTTCCGGTCGAAAGTGGTCACTTCCAGTCGAGAGGTCGACCATTTCCTGTTGTAGTGGTCGGGCGACTTGATTACTCTCTTCATCACTTGACGAATCCGTGATATTACCATGAAAATGGTCCAAGAACGGTGCATGAGATGGAATCGAGATTTTTGGGCTCGGTTGGCTTCTCTGCCATACACCCGTACTTCCCCTGCTTCCCTGCAAAGCTTTTCGCGCGTTCGTGCGCTTTTTGCCGATTTTCTTCGAAAAACCGCTGATTTCTTTCGATTTTTCGCCAGTTAAGTGATGCAGGCCAATTCTTTCTTCGTCAAAACGTACACTACAGCTTTCTATAGTGTCTGAAATGTCAGGGACCCACATGCGGCACCCTCTTGTAGTGTATGCATATCCTATGAGAATCCCTCGATAACTCACAGGTTCTAGCTTTCCGCCTCTTGTCGGCTGGGGCTTGAGGACGTGACAGACGGCTCTGATAGTTCGCAGGTGCTTTAGAGAAGGTTCACGTCCGAAACGAAGTTCAAATGGAGTCTTCCAGCCAAGTATCTTCTTTAGGTAGTGATTATAAATGTTCACGCCTGTATTAAGAAGCTCGGCCCGGAAGCGACTATTCAATCCCGTACCCTGTGTGATGATGTCCAATCATCTCCAAAACAAAACAACAAACATTTAAAGCAAAATACAGTTGACTCACGCTTTAATCT
>JAQIXT010002080.1:0-12298 GCA_034700445.1 Stenotaenia linearis
CAAAACATACACGTTAAAAAAGCGTAAAAAACCTTAGATAAAATTATCATCTGGTGTATGTGTACAACCTTAAAATATACTTATCATTTTATAAATCATTTTAAAAGTGACACTTAATAACTTTGATGAATATTATTTTTGAAATAAGTTCATTACAACTTAATTCATATTTAACAATAATAAATAGATTTAGGCAACATTTACAATCAATTGCAATTATAAATTTTATCAAGTTTATTGTTTGTTAAATCTTAAATTTGACAAAAAATCATTTTGCTTACTGTACTGTTCAACAATTTAAAATTTTTTAGGCTTTGGAAGACTCCCACTCCCAATTTGGAAAAGTTTTCAGACATATTGCACATCTTAAATCTATTTATTTTTGTTGTTATCTGCTGATATTACAAAGTTATGGCCAAAGAGATAAAATTGTGTTTTTATCAGTTTTTCCTTTTTAAACTATGCAAATAAAATTTAAAATATTCCAAAAGTGCCTTAGAACTTGACTTGGACAAGTACTTTTTCTTTGTAATTTGTTACTATTACAGTTCTTTTAAAAATATAATTTTATTACTGTAGCATGACATTTTTGAAAGAGCAATTTGTTTTAATTTGTTGAAAAGTTACTTGTTTTTAACTTTCAAGTAAAAAAAAAACTAAGCTTTTTAAAAATATTTTATTTTTATAATAAACTTACATCAACATTTGAAAATTTTCACACTGAAATACAATTTTATTACAATTTTTTGGTAGTTATTAATGTTTAAAACATTAAAATCTAAATTTGCAATGTGTAATTATTATACAAAGATTATAATTTTGAAATAGAATTCTGAATTTCAGATATTCAAATTAGGAATTTAAGGTTAAAATAATAAAAATTGAAGATTAAAAATTAAAAATGTTTGTATTTTGTAGTTGATAAATTCTCGTTACAATTACATCAAAAAAATAGTTCATTACTCATAAGCGTTACTCTCAACACAAATTAACTCATTACTGCGATGTAACTTAAAATTTGTAATCCAACCCAAGTCTAACCACGACGCCTTAACCTTCCATGACATGACAAAAATTTCGAATACTTTTACCAGGGGTTTGTATTCAAAGAAACAAGGTCTGCAATGTTGTGTTAAGTCCAGCAGTAGCCACAATTGGTCTTATTGCAGGCCCTTTGAACTGATCACCTCACTTGTGCACATATGTCACCTGTCAGAAGAGCACAATGGTGTGTGAAACGTGAAAAGGGATCCAATCTCTCTACCTTTTATGCCTTCTTTTCCTTTGTTCCTTCTCCTGCTGAAGAGGGGAGCCAATGCCCTCTTGAGACTTTATTTTTGCTCCATAAAAATCTTATTCTGACAGCAGGTTGCTTGAATTTATTTCATGTAAGAATTTCTTTGTAGAAAATTTCCTTCTGGTTTGCCACTGGTGGTGCTGGTTTTTGTCTCAGCAGGGCCTTGGCCTTGAAAATGATGCCTCTTGCAAGGTAAGTTCATTTTGTTGGGCAAGTAGGTAGATGATGCATGCAATTTAAAAGAAAAAATTAAAAATCCTAAAATTCTTGAATTTAATAATAAATTTATTGTTTTATATTTTTTTTAAATCCTAAAATGAGAAAACATGATAAAATCTTTGTGAGATTTAATCAAGAGTATTCGATTTTTGAAAAATTCATGGCGATTAATGAATTTCCAAATGAATCATAATGCCTTTTGTGGTTATTTTCTCAATCCTAATAAAATCAAACGGATGTTTGGCTTGCAGATTGTCGAAGTCTAGATTAATGAGATCGCAACATATTAAAGTATATTTTATATAGATATTCATAAAATTTTATATCGAAGAATGAAGAAGAATTAAGAAATACTGATATCTCTATAAAAATCAGTTCACTAGATATGGACATAGATTTGGCCATCCATTAAATGATAATATAGTTAATTTTGCTGCTTTGTTTCAGCAGCTCAGCACTTTAATGGGATAAAATTGCAGAAGGCTTGAGACTTCCTCTGCTTGTAACAAAAAATTTGACCAAATTTTTGATTGTCTTATTCATCTTTTGACTTAATTGCTGTTAATGGCTGTTATTTTATAATATAAGATCATATCTTGCGGTTTTTCGTACAGTTATAGTATTATGACAGTTATAAGTTCATAACTATAGTTTCATAACAGGAAATGCACTTTTACAAACTCAATTAACTTTGCACAATTCAGTTTTGGTTACCTTCCAATTTTCCAGGAACTTTTCCTACCCACTAACAGTGATCCTTTAGTGTTTTCATTCTTCTATTTAGCAAGTGTCATTTTTCTCCCACTTCATACTACTTCACTATCCCCCACATTATCTCAGTAGGACTTGTTTTCACATTGAACACATGGCTTCTACTTAAATAAAGATATTCCTTATGTTTATCGTTAACTCATCTTCAAGACGTCTTCAACTCCTCCTTTGCAAAATCGAAACATCAACATATTACATAAATTACTCATTTAAAATAATCAGTTTAAATTCAATTACAAAGCCCTTTCCTCAATTTCTATAAGTTCAACCAACTGTTCTAATAACCCTTAATGTAACATGAAAAATTAAAAAAATTGCTATGGAGGAAATAAATAAAACTTAAAAAAATAAAAGGAAAAAAAATTAATTGACTACTGCAGGGCCTGCAGCTGATGTTTGGTGTGGTGTCTCGATCTGTAATTTATATAGCACTTCTAGGGGCTTTGGAGGGTAGCACGAAGTGGAAATAATTAAAGTTGGAAATAATTTCATTTGTTTAATTTTAATTTTTATTAGTGATGGAAAGTTTATAAGCATCGGCGAAAAAATTCGTTTGCCAGATGACGTCACTATGGGATATATAATTGGTAAGTAATGAGTTGGTTACGTCAGTAATTACATCTAAGAACAGTTAAACCTGTTAAAGTGACCACCTTTGTAAGTGACCATGCATTTTATTAAAATTTGGCCAGCTTCTATGTTAAAATTATTCTGCGAAGTGCGCGCACCTGTACACAGAGACCAAATATTTTCAGATAATGGTGGTCACTTTAAGTAGGCTTTACGGTATTGTTATTACTTTGCTAAGTAATCGACTACAACTAATATTTTATTATATATCTTGTAGAGCATTTATTGAACAAGGAACTAACGGTTGTCGAGCAGTTCCACTCACATTTAGAACCAATGAAGTTCATTAAGCAAGAAACGTTTCCTGACCAGGTGAACATACAAATAATTTTGTTTATAATACAAATTATACTGTCTCCCTCCCTTTCTTATACCACAATGTGTAAGTAGAAATCTTTTAATTTGTCTTTCAAACTTAATAACTTAAAGTTTCAGAACACACCCTTGATCCGTGTCCAATTTTAGTGTTAATTGAAAAAAGTAATGGGAGGACCCACAGACATCCGTTTTGACTACAAGTTTGGGCAGCTATAAAATAAGGCTGCAGGCTAAATATTATTAGGGTTGGCCCAATGTCTGCTCTGAATATTTTAAATGTAATTGTAACAAGAGAAATGGGAGCAGAAATGATAAAAAAGCAATTAATTTTATATTTTCATTAAAAATTGATGTGAATTTTTGAGAAAATTTTTTGTTTGTTTTACAGATTACTTTTAGTTATTCTAAGTATGGAAAAGATTCGCCACCAAATGTATTAACAATTGATGGATTTGAAATGCGGTTTGATCCTACAAGGTAAATCATTTTCAGGAAATTGCTGAATGAAATTTATATTAAATAATTTTTTTTTCTTATTCTAGGTTTTTATCATTACACTGCTTCCTTTTCCCAAACTTTAGTTTTTGTGACTCCAGGTGACCTTTAGGTAAATATATATTAAATTCATTTTAGTAATATTTTATTAATTTCTTTTGTTTTCTAATTGCAGGTTATTTTTAAATCCTATTATAAATTTATCCAGTGTTTAAGGCAGAAAATGTCAAAACTGAATGATTTTCTTTCAGTTTCTCTACTGTGATAATTGTGAGAAATAGCAATGTAAATGTAAAGAACTTCGTTCTATTATGCTATTTTGTATATAGCTTTTACTAGAGACAATTTTTCTACAATATTCTGATAATAGTTTTTAATATTTTAACTGATAAACAAATCATTGCTCAAAATATATGAAAAATTCAATTAAACAAGTGTCTCAAGTTTGTAAATATGTAGAATATCAACAATTTTTGCTTTCAAAGTACTTTTTTTAAATTAAAGTTTTCAAGCTAATTTCTGTCAATTTTATATCGAGTTTCAATTCATTAAATTTATTGAATGTCAAGTACAAAAAATAGGAAAACTGAAAAATATTTAATAATTTGTCATGGTTGGATCAGCCACAGCTTCCTGATTTTGCCAATAGATGGTAGAAACCAGGAAGTAAACAAACCTGTTATATGTAAATTCATCCACACTTAAGTTTATGTCACCCCCTATTGTTTGTTGATTAATCTAGTGACTCATGCTTAGTTTTCTTGCAAGGTTGAAGTGAGAAAATTCAGCAGAAAGTGCTGAGGTTTTATACTGAATAGGCTCTTGCCGTGAGCAGGAAATGCAAAGAATGCGTTTATCATTTAGCCAAAAAAGCATTTAGCTTCCAAGTACTTGGAAAACAAACTAAATGCTTTACAGCATTTATCAGTTTGTTCTTGGTTAATATGTGCTTTTCTCACCTTTTATTCATTAATTAAGAGAATGTTAGTAATTTGGATGATCATGGTTTAATATTGGAGCAGGATTTGTGTGGTTCACGTTCATTGTGCCAGTGATATTTTCCTTTAATGTGCATTTATTCATGTGATTCAATAGGTCTGTGTTTCATTTGTTTACTGTGCACGTTTGATTGGATGTTTCTGGGACAAGTAAGTACATTTTGGGTCCAGTTATCTCTAGTGTGCTTTCTAGGGTTAATTTCTTGGTGCCTTGGCATGCGCCCAACCATTTGATTTATTTTTCGGTATTTGCGAAGCAGAATGTGCCTGTCTTGCTTCCCTCACTTTGTGAGTGCGTAGTTTAAACATACTGGGACCCACCTCTCTAAGTTTGTATTGTGTCCATGTACTCACACCAACACGGATCGTGATATCTGGCATCCCTAGTGGGATTCCATGCCAAAAAAACACACATAAGTTTTCTTTTATAAGATATTAGGCCTAGTTCCAGTTAAAACCAAGTTTAACACTGTTGCTGACTTCTCTTACATCATTCATTTTATTATTTTTAATCTTTTCGACGCCATTTTTGGTTAGAAGGGTTAAAATTCATCATCATGAGCACCCATAGTGAAAGCAGTGATCAAGAGGATCAATTCCGTGATACGGAAGACGGTTTGGAGTGAGTCGCTGCAACTATAATTCATGCACCAATTCCTGGTCTGGATACATTGCCACCAACTCCTAAATTGCAATATCAAGAATCATCTGAGGTAAATATTTATTTGCTATTGCGTGACGACTTCCATACGATTAATCAGCGCATCATAGACCGAATGGAGCAACGATTCACCGAAAATGCAGCCCAAATCCAAGACACTGTAGAACAACGAATTGAATTCATCTCTTTACAAATTGCCAACGAATTAGGAGCTGTTTTGCAGCAGGGTAACCCCTTAAATCCGCAAACTCCTTTAGTAGTAAGTGGGACTGTGGCACCTCATATCGGCCACGGTGGGGTAACCTATTCGATGTCGAAACGTCCTATTTCTTCAACTTATATCACTCCAACTAATTTTAATGTGCCACCTGTTTCCAATTTAAATTTTGCACCATTTATTAATCCCCCAAATCCATAGAGACTAGCGTGCCTTTGTTTACAAGCGCTAGTTCTACATTTTATCCTAATGTTACTGATGTAACTCCTGGAACTCCATTCCGGAATTATTACGTCAGTACATGCCTCATTTGTTTACACCACCTCATTTACATAACCCATCTGCCACCTCTTCTTTTTCCACCCTTAATACACAACCAAGAAATGTGGATGTTGCAACCAGGATTGGTCCAAATTCCACAAACAATATTTTTAAACACCTTAAAGTGCAAAAGATCCAAGGCTTTAATGACATGTATGTAACGTATGACTGTTAACTTATTTTTATCTAGGTTATTGGCGAATATGTGTGCTACACAGTTACCTGAGTCGATTTATCTGCATCTTTACATCAATCAAGCCTATAGGGGTAGAGTTCTTTCCTGGTGGTTAGCATTGGAACCGAGGCCGACGATGTGGCATCAATTTGAGGTTGAGGCATTATTTCGCAATTCTTTCTGTATGTCTACTGCAGCGGCCAATGCACAACTTAAGGTTCATAAACAGCGAGCTGGAGTCAACCATGGCATTTCTGACGGAAGTGAAGTACTACATGCGCATCACTGGAAGTATAATACCAGAGACCATGTGGGAATGGATGCTACAATCTCAGGTGATACAATCTCAGGTTTTGCAACTAATACGAGCTTGGGGAATTAAGTCATTGGATGAAGCCATACAGAGGGGAAAAGACATCGATAATAGACTAGAAATGGATGCAATCAGGATTCAAGAGTTCAAAAATAGTGGAGTGTCTGATACGTTGACTCCTGCACCAGCTGCAACCAACATTTCGTTGTACGCTACGGCAGCCAGTAGCGTCTTTAAATCATCAACCTTGTATACTTCTTCTCGCGCACCTTTTTACAACAACTCATGCTGAGTTTTCTTGCAAGGTTGAAGTGAGAAAATTCAGCAGAAATTGCTGAGGTTTTATACTGAATAGGCTCTTGCCTTGAGAGGAAACGCAAAGAATGCGTTTATCATTTAGCCAAGAAAGCATTTAGCTTCCA
Source organism: Stenotaenia linearis (assembly GCA_034700445.1). NCBI lineage: Eukaryota > Metazoa > Arthropoda > Chilopoda > Geophilomorpha > Geophilidae > Stenotaenia > Stenotaenia linearis. The sequence continues at coordinate 6,838 of JAQIXT010002080.1, forward strand.
AGCCCTGTGTACTTGGAAAACAAACTAAATGCTTTACAGCTTTTATCAGTTTGTTCTTGGTTAATATGCTTGTTCAGTAGTGTAGATACAAATTCCAGAAGTGGTTCCAATGATGAAAATCAGCTAAGTTGTTTCAGTTGAAATGAAGAAAACGCAGATATATAAAACATAAAATAGAACTTTATTCTTTATGAGAATAATTTACAAGATTTGACACCAAACATCCTGTTCAGCAATCAAATGAGAATGAGAAAATATACATAAAATACTGGCCTATTTATAGGTCCAGTGATTGCACAATATGGGAAATTACAGTTGCACAATAACACATGATATAACACCTGATAAAACACATGATCAATACAAATGAATCAGCCACCTCAGCTGACAAAAACCCTGGCTTCTACAGACTGCAACAAATGGTAAACACTGATGACTTCATCTGGAACGATGAGGCTCTGTGGCCGATAAGTGAAGCTCGGTGTCTCTCTGCTTGAAGCTCGGTGTCTCGATGATAATTCCGATGTCCGTACGATTATACAATGAATACAATATATGTAAATACATTTCAATATATACAATATGAATACAATAAAACAATATATCGGATATACATTTCATATAATTCAATAATAATCTACATACTTCCCCCTGAAATGTGTATCAGAGAAAATATGCAGAGAAAACAACAATAGAAATCACTAATAAATAAATCAATAATGTATAAATCGAATTCACTTGACACCATTTGTATAATTAATCAAAAAAAATATCGCGCTCACACAATTATAACGTTATAATAAATCCCCAAAAATCAATAATTGTAATAAGCAATAATAAATGACAATTCAATAAAAGTAATCGGTTAATGAATGCATTTTCTGTTGGTTAACATGCTTGGTTAACATATTAGCTCGATTTGTAGATGTGTTAACATATTTAAGATCAAACACTTTTCTACTCCAACAATCTCGAACATATTGAAGTTTGATGTCCAAGTATTTGGTTCTGGAGTTTTCAACAGAATTTTTCACATTAAATATTGCACTCTGGCAATCCATATAAATAACAGGCTTGGTATTTTCAATTAATAATAAATCATTACATTCGACAATTATACGGTTTAGCCACACAAATTCTTTAACTACTTTAATTAAGGCAAGTAGTTCGGACTCTAGCGCAGAAAGCGCAATAAGCCCCTGCTTAAGGCTTCTCCACATCACAGGCACTTTTCCGATGTAAATGAGATAACAGCTGGTAGATTTGCGGTCTAATCTGTCACTGGCCCATGATGCATCAGTGTATGCAAATAAACTCGATCCGTTTGTTTTGGTATAAGAAATTATTTTGTCCGGTGTGGTAAAAACATAGTTGACGAGATGCTCGACCATACGCCAATGATCGAGGCTCGGGTTCTCGTTGAACTTAGCCAAGAAATTAACCGAAAAGAGAATGTCTGGTCTGGTGTGTCGAGCCAGATAAAGAAGACATCCTATGGTGTTACGATAAGGGAACTTCTTGGATATGTCGATGTCTTTTTCTAATAAATGCTGCTTTTCGATTTTCGTCAAATCCAATCCAACCTTCATGGGTTCATAAGTTTTGAAATAAGGTATGAAGCTTAGGTATTCTCATATCTTCTGGATGTAGGGCTTCTGGTGGAAATGTAATCCACCACTTGGGTCCCTCTGGACTTGCACGCCCAGAAAAGTCTTAGTTAATCCCAAATTGGTAATTGTAAATTGTCTTTCAATTCGCTTCACTGCGTCACGTTTGGCTTTCTCGTTCCTGGCGAAAACCAAAATGTTGTCAACATAAATGCAGATGACGACGTCCTTGCGCAGACGATACACGCAACGTGCTGATAGGAACGGTTGAAATCCAAATTTTCGAATCTCGGCGTCCAGCTTCTCTCCCCAGCATCTTCCAGACTGGCAGAGACCATATAATGACTTGTCGAGTCTCCATACTCAATCATCTGTGTATCCCATAAACGCCGGTGGTTTCAAGTAAATTTCTTCCTCCAATTCGCCATAGAGGTAGGCACATTTGACGTCGAGGTGGCAATCGATCCATCCTCGCATCATGACAAGAGACAAGAAAAATATTCGTACGAGAATAAAAGAAATCACGGGCATGTACGTCTGGTCAAAATCCACCCCAGGTCTTTGGCTAAAGCCCTGGGCGACCAGACGCGCACGGTGCCTAACGACATTGCCATCTGCATCCTTCTTGCGGACGTATACCCAGCGATGGCCAAGTACTTTTCGATTTGGGGGTCGCTGGACTTCATGGAAAACTTTCCTTTCTTCCAATGTCGAAATCTCGTCTCTCATACCCTCGTTCCACTTGTCTTTATCTGTCGACCCAATAGCCTCTTCATATGTAGATGGATTGGCTGCATCCACGTTGTGGAATTCCATATTTGACCGAAATAGCGTGCCATAGGTGCAGTTCACATCCCTGGAACTGTCCAACTCTTCATCCGATTCTAGTTCTCCAGAGGTTTGTTGCATGGCACGAATTCCACGTTGTAATTCCGCTGTAAGTTGTAATTGAGTATCGTCTATGTCTTGCGTTGTGTCAATCTCGGTGTCCACGTCGTCTTCATCATCAGTATCTGGCTCTTCTGATGAGATTTCGGATGTGCGTCCATCTCCATTCCCATCGTAGATAAGTACTGGACCGACGTATTTGTTTTTCATCGAAAAATCGATGAAATTCGCTGTGTAGGGGATTCCTCTTTGGCGACAGTACTCAACAAACTCGTCCATAGATAGAAGCCTAACGCCGCCATGCAGGTAGCAGATTAACATACGTGGTCCTCTCTTGTAGCGTTCACGTGACCACGTATCCGCTCTGACATTCCGTTGTCGGAATAAGAAATGTGTCCTCTGTTTTTTCTTGATTTGGATATTTACTCCCTTTTTTGATAGTTGAATTCCATTGTCATCTTCAGATGAATCGTCTTCAATGCCCGGTGAAGCGACGGATTTCCGTTTCAAAAGTCCTTTGGATCTCGTAATAACTTGGGAAATGCCTGAAGGTCCTGCAAGTCCTGCAAGTGTTGAAACAGTTCCCAAAGTCGTTGTTCTTATCACAGGTAAAGTGAGGCTCTGTGTCACTTTAGGTGCTTTAGGTGGTGAAAACATTTGTTGCATCTCAATGTCCTGTAAAATCTCATTGTAAATGTCTGAATCTGGTCCATCTTCATCAGAAGTAACTGATCCTGATGATCCATGTTGCAAATGAACTTGTTTTTCCGCGTTTCGAGGCGTTTTTAAAGCTTCTGCGTAGGTGCGGCTTCCCTGCCGCACACCCGAACTCTCACTGCTTCCCTGCAATGCTTTTCGCCGTTTTGCGCGTTTCTTCACAACGCACTTGGAAATTCGTGGAATCTGATGCGGTAAAATGTCGGAAAGATGTCGTATGCCTATCCTGCTTTCGTCGAAGTGGACACTACTGGACTCGGTCACTTTGTTAATGTCCGGCAGCCAAATTCGGTATCCCCGAGTCTCGATTGCGTATCCTATTAAAATCCCACGTTGGCTGACCGGTTCCAGCTTCCCAGCCCTGGTTGGCTTTGGTTTTAGGACATGGCAAACACAACCAATGGTCCTGAAGTGTTTTACAGAAGGCTCATGTCCAAAACGTAACCGGAAGGGGGTCTGCCAACCCAAGAGCTTCTTAGGGTAACGATTATACACGTATGTCGCTATAAGAAGTAATTCGGCCCAGAACTTGTCGCTGAGGCCCGTGTCACGTCGATATGTCCTAACCATTTCCAATGCCGTCCGATTCCATCATTCGGCTACGCCATTTTGTTTTCCTTTATAGGTATTTGTGCGTTCGTGTTTAATCCCGAATTCTTTGTAAAAATCTGTGATGCCTTTGCTGCAAAATTCTAAACCGTTGTCTGTACAAACGCGCTTAATCTTGCATCCGGATTGGCGCTCCATCCTGACAATGTAGTCACGTATCTTGGAGAAAACGTCACTTTTTCAGTGTAACGGATAAACGGCGACCCAACGTGTATGGTCGTCGACCATGGAAACGAAGAAAGAACAGCCTGATGCAGAAGGTTCTCTGGATGGACCCCAAATGTCCATATGAATCAAATCTAAGAATCCTCTACTCATTCTGTCCCCAATTGGATAATAGCTTTCTTCGGTCATTTTGGATTCTTTGCACGAATCGCAGTAAATGGTTCCATCGGTTAAGGCAGGTAAATCCCGTACAATTCTATCATTTGCCATCTTCACTATGGTCTTGGTGTTGATGTGGCCTATACGTCTGTGCCACAGGTTTAAATCTCGACTTCCTGTTGCAAATGCTTTGATTTCTGTCTTCTGGACATCCACTTCCGGTGTTCCAGATCCTTGATCATTAGATTTGCAAACTGTGATGGAATGTCTTTGTAATTCTTCAATGCATGTAGCCTCTGCAATATGAGGCTTTGTCTTCAATCGATATAATTCGTTCTCCGATTGGAAATTCAACACCATCTTGCGATCCAAATAGACTTGTTCTTGGTCAACATCTCCCTGCCACTTGCATCCAGCCCTACCAGCCTGATAGGCGCTGACCAAGTTTCTTCTGCCCTTAGGGGCAAAACCGACGTCGTAAAGCACGGTAAGAGATTCTTTTCCATTGAAATTCTGCTTGATGACGACTTCTCCCACTCCAGTTACTTGGAATTTGCCATCATACGAACACATTGACATTGGTGAAATCTCTTTGAACGTACTAAATTATTTCTTGTCGTTTGAAAGGTGTACGGAGGATGCCGAATCCCACAACCATTCGTCGGGATCAATGGTGAGGCTCTGTGACCCATGGAATGTAGTCAACGAATTGAAACGACGCTCTCCAACACTAGCTGATCTCGGTTTAAGGTAAGAAAATTGCAGATGGACGACTGGTTCTGTATTGGCCTGAAGAACGACATTTGTTGGCATAATGTCCTGTTCTTCCACATCTCGAACACTTAACGGTTTGTTGTCGAGATTTCCTGCAGTCTGAGGCATAGTGGCCCTGAATACCGCAGTTGAAACATTTAATTCCCTCGAGGCTTGATGACTTCATACGATAATTCGTCGATAAGGCTTGAAAACCGCCTTGTCCTCGACCAGTATGGTCACGTGAACTGCCATCATGTGCTCGGATCCGCCCTGCCTCGGCCATTAAAGCATTGCCAACTTTTTCAGGTTTGAAATCTTCCTCCGACCACATGTAGATCTGCTGGACAATACCGTCGAATGTCCTTGGCAGATCCATGATGTATTGAAATGCTACTTCGTCGTCTGGTACTTCTTTCCCTGCGTTAGAGTTGGGCGCGGATAACCGCACTGCAGATATCCGCGGGTTAGCCGCGGATAACTGTGGTGGCGGATTCCGTTTTTGGGCTGGACCGCGGTGCAGTGCGGTGCGGTCAACTTTTTTTAAAGTTGCGGTTTTGTTA
>JAQIXT010002081.1:0-12295 GCA_034700445.1 Stenotaenia linearis
AAATTTAATTTCACATATGTGGAATTGAATTCCACATATGTGCAAATATATAATAAAAATAGGAACGGCTTGCCATACTTTGCGAAAAGAAAAATGTCTTTTAATAATCTGTTGAAAGGATTTTAGGCCAACGCGTCATAGCAATGATGACGTCATACGCATCAAGACCTTTCTGTAGACACGTGACATTTTGTAAAGGGGCACTTGCCCCTTTATAAGTGTAATTTTGTTAAATAGAGTTCATTCAGTTCCAAGGTCAATCCAAGTCTCCAAATTCAGCGATCGTCTCCAATTCACGTTTTTCAACATAATCTTGGTTAAAAATCAATCTCAGTAATCAAGTAATTGCAATGAAAATAAACATATTTTTTTAAAAAATCATATTTTTTTATATGTTGTTTTAATTCTAAATACATGATTTTTTAAATTTTGTTTTCTTCCTGCGATGGCTCTGCGATGGAATTCGATAAAATTCCAATTCGGATTTTTCCAATTTAGATTGCTTCCGATTCGGATTTTTTCATTTTTGAATTTTTCGATTTTTAAAGATTTTTGAAATTTGTTTTGGATTGGAATTTTTATTGATTTTTTTGTCAACCGACTGTCGACTGACGACTGTCGGTTGACGACTGACGTTTAGTCGGGCCCTTTTTTTTTTTTTTAAATTTAGATTTTTAATGATTTATGAAATTTATTTTGGATTTAAATCATTTGACAAATCATTTTTTTCAGAATTTTAATTTTATACATTTTTGAAATTTATTTATAATTTTACTCCATTTTTGAGTTTTATTAGGAATTTTGTACATTCATTAAATTTTTTTGGAATTTGGAATTTTACACATTTATGAATCTGGAATTTTTAAAGATCTTGAGAATTTTTCTTTAATTTAGTAGATTTCTTCAGATGCATTTGGGATTTTGCGGGAGGGGGGGGTGACATTTTTATTTTTTTTTTATTTTTGTAAAATTTAGAGATTTACAGTACTTCTGATTTCTACAGAATGCTAGGATTCATGATTTCCGAATGGAATGAAACAAAACAAACAAATGACATTTTAATGCATAAACGCAAACTAAACATTACACAGCTTCAATAATTCATATCATAAAAAAATTTCTAATATCGAGATGAGCTACGATTCGAAGCTTTTTTCACTCATATCTGAAATAAATATGATTTTAGAAATGAAATATATGGTCGCCAATTTAGAATTTCAAAATTTTTGTAAATATGTCTAAACAATTAATTTTTTAAAATAAATTTTGGTCATTAGGCCATGTTTGGGATAAAATCGAGAAATTAACTACCAAAATCTGTAACATCCAGTTAATAAAATCAATAAAAAAAATTTATTCGTTTGATTAGATTACGATACATGTTACACGTACTACATAGTTACAAGAAAATTAAGAAATTTAGATGTAAGATTAAGTTAAATCATAAATTAATTTAAAAAGACTAAAGTTAAGTGGGAAACGGTCATCGAACTCGATGACTGATTTTTTGGTGATCGTGTGAAATGGCACGCTGGTCGCTGGATGGTAAGCATCCGCCATTTTGTCTTAGACCGCAATATCACGTGACCGGCCACTATCAAGTCAATCACGTGACTTCTCTGTCTGAAACGAATCAGTTACGTTTAACACGAGTCAACCGTGTCTGAGTTCCCTTTCTTCCTGATCACAATTTACTTCGATTACGAACGAAAAGATGGATTCCAAACCAATGACCCATGAAGAATTCGAATCTTACACTAAAGAGCTTCGAGAAAAGAACAAAAAGAATGCACCCCCGATTGACGATGACGAAAGAATTGGCTTTGGAACTGGCGGATTTTACGATCAAAATATTTACGCTAGTGGCAGAAGACACGATAAATACGTTACATCGATCGCACCAGATGAGGACGATGATGATGATGAAGACGACAATAGTGGATCAATTGCAGCTAACAAGCGAGAAAATTATTCAGCCCCAACCGCAATTCTTAATGACATTCCTCAAGCGGAAAAGGATTACGATCCGCTGGCCGACCGCAGACCAAAGACTATTATGGAACGAGAAAACGATTATCAGTTGAGAAGAAGAAATCGAATTATTTCGCCGGAACGAGTGGATCCTTTCGCAGACGGGGGCAAAACTCCAGATCATGGATCGCGCACTTACAAAGAAATTATGCAAGAATCGGCATTGCGTAAAGATGAGGAAGAGCTTTATAAGAAGTTAGCTGAAAAGGCCAAAAGTGGCGACCTTAAAGTTCAAAATAGAGATCCAAAACCTGCACCTGTTGCTGCCGCCGCCGTTCCAGTTGTGCCTACAAAACGCCGTCGTTGGGATCAAGCGGCAGACAAAGAAACTCCGCACGACGCTAAAAAGTCGAAAACTTCGACATGGGATTTGGCGGAGGCACAGACGCCAGCTGTGCGATCTTACTGGGAGGAAACTCCAGGAAAGGCGAAAGGAGGAGAAACGCCTGGAGCCACGCCCGGCCACGTGACACCGGGAGCCGCAACGCCCGGACACGAGACGCCAGCTTACCGACACACTCCGAGTGCGAGGAGAAATCGATGGGACGAAACGCCGAAAACCGAGAGGGAAACGCCGAGTCGCGGCAGTGGATGGTGCGAAACTCCGAGAACAGATCGCACTGGCGTCGATTCGATTCAAGACACACCGACTTCTTCCAGCAAGAGACAATCTCGATGGGACGAAACTCCGGCCAATCACGTTCCGGGCAGTCAAACGCCGAGAACGCCGATTATGATGACTCCCAGTGGGTCCACCCCGACAGGAGCGAAGGCCATGGCCATGGCGACGCCGAGCCACGTTCTGACGTGGACTCCCGAACAGTTTCAAGCGGCGCGTTGGGAAAAAGAAGTGGATCAGCGCAATCGACCGCTGACGGACGACGAGTTGGATTCGATGCTTCCAAAGGGCTACAAAATCCTTCAGCCGCCCGTCACGTACGTTCCTATCAGGACACCCGCTCGAAAGTTAGCAGCAACTCCGACACCGTTGACAGGAGTCCCTGGGTTTTTCCTTCAGCAGGAAGAGAGATCGAGTAAGATGATTGAAGACAACCAGCCAAAAGGCGACTTGCCTTTGTTAAAAGCAGAAGACACCCAATACTTCGACAAGTTATTGGTGGATGTCGACGAAGAGTCGTTGAGCGCAGACGAGGTGAAAGAAAGAAAAATTATGAAATTATTGTTAAAAATTAAGAACGGTACGCCGCCGATGAGAAAATCCGCTCTGCGTCAAATTACGGAGAAGGCACGCGAATTTGGAGCTGGACCGCTGTTCCATCAGATTTTACCCCTACTCATGTCACCAGCGTTGGAAGATCAAGAACGGCATTTAATGGTCAAAGTCGTGGATCGTTTGTTATACAAATTGGACGATTTGGTTCGACCGTACGTCCACAAGATTCTCGTCGTGATCGAACCGCTGCTCATCGACGAAGACTACTACGCCCGCGTCGAAGGTCGAGAGATAATTTCCAATTTGGCCAAAGCCGCCGGTTTGGCCACCATGATTTCGACGATGAGACCGGACATCGACAATCTCGACGAATTCGTGAGGAACACCACGGCCCGTGCCTTTGCAGTCGTAGCGTCGTCACTTGGAATTCCCGCGCTTTTACCATTTTTAAAAGCCGTTTGTAGAAGCAAGAAGTCGTGGCAAGCCAGGCACACTGGGATTAAAATGATCCAACAGATCGCCATTCTCATGGGATGTGCGATTTTACCGCATTTGAAAAGCTTGGTGGAGAGCATCGAACAAGGTCTGGTGGACGAGCAACAGAAAGTTCGCACCATCACCGCTTTGGCAATAGCCGCATTGGCCGAAGCTGCCACTCCGTACGGAATCGAATCCTTCGACTCGGTTCTCAAACCTCTGTGGATAGGCAGCAAGACGCACAGAGGGAAAGGTTTGGCCGCTTTCCTCAAAGCGATCGGTTATTTGATTCCACTCATGGATGCTGATTTCGCAGAATATTATACAAAGGAGATGATGGTGGTATTAATTCGCGAATTTCAGTCCCCGGACGAAGAGATGAAGAAAATCGTCTTGAAAGTCCTGAAACAGAGCTGTGCTACCGACGGCGTCGACGCCCGTTACATCAAAAAAGACATTTTGCCGCATTTTTTTCGGTATTTCTGGAACCCTCGGATGGCTTTGGACAAAAGAAATTACAGACAGTTGGTGGATACAATCGTGGAAATCGCCAACAAAGTCGGTGCTGCTGAAATTATTCATCGTATTGTCGACGATTTGAAAGACGAAAACGAACAGTTCCGTAAAATGGTGATGGAAACCGTCGAAAAGATTATGGAGAACTTGGGAGCTGCAGACATCGATTCGCGATTGGAAGAACGATTGATCGACGGAATATTATATGCATTTACAGAACAAACGATGGAAGACATCGTAATGTTGAACGGGCTCGGAACTGTCGTCAATACCCTCGGAAAACGAGTAAAGCCGTATTTACCACAAACCTGTGGTACGATTTTGTGGCGACTCAACAACAAAACGGCCAAAGTTCGTCAACAGGCCGCCGACCTCATTTCTCGAATCGCTGGCGTGATGAAGACGTGTCAGGAGGAAAAACTAATGGGCCATTTGGGCGTCATCCTGTACGAATATTTAGGCGAAGAATATCCCGAAGTGTTGGGAAGCATTCTCGGTGGTTTGAAGGGCATCGTCAACGTGATCGGCATGACGAGCATGACTCCACCCATCAAAGATTTGCTTCCACGCTTGACTCCAATTCTGAAAAACAGGCACGAGAAAGTACAAGAAAATTGCATCGATTTGGTCGGCCGAATCGCCGATCGCGGTCCCGAATTCGTCTCTGCTCGGGAATGGATGAGAATCTGCTTCGAATTGTTGGATTTGCTGAAGGCGCACAAGAAGGCGATTCGACGAGCGACTGTGAACACGTTCGGATACATCGCGAAAGCCATCGGACCGCACGACGTTTTGACCACTTTGTTGAACAATCTCAAAGTTCAAGAACGACAGAATCGTGTCTGCACGACGGTCGCGATCGCCATCGTAGCCGAAACTTGCTCCCCGTTCACCGTCCTGCCCGCACTCATGAACGAGTATCGCGTTCCAGAACTGAACGTCCAAAACGGAGTTTTGAAATCCCTCTCTTTTCTCTTCGAATACATCGGTGAAATGGGGAAAGATTACGTTTATGCCGTGACACCTCTACTCCAAGACGCGTTGGTGGAAAGGGACCCTGTCCACAGGCAAACTGCTTGCGCGGCGATCAAACATTTGGCGCTTGGAGTTTACGGATTTGGTTGCGAAGACGCCCTGGGACATCTCCTGAATTTCGTGTGGCCGAATGTTTTCGAGACGTCGCCTCATTTAGTTCAAGCTTTTTTGGACGCCGTGGATGCAATGCGAGTTGCATTGGGGCCTTTTAGGATCTTTCAATACGTCGTGCAAGGATTGTTTCATCCTGCAAGGAAAGTTCGTGATGTTTATTGGAAGATTTACAACTCCTTATATATCGGCAGTCAAGACGCTTTGGTTGCTGGTTATCCTCGAGTGCCAAACGAAGTGAGAAATCAGTATATCCGACACGAATTGGATTATATTTTGTAATATATCCATTAGAACGAGATGTAATGAGCCGAAGAACTGTTAACTTAATTTGAATAAAATTTCGTATTTAATTAAACTCTGGAATTGTTAATTGTTGTTGCATGGAATAATGTTGAAATTCGTAATGACGTAAATCAATGTAAAAAATTATAACATTTATGAAGAACTTCAAGATGTTTTATTTCTGCTGGGATATTTTAAATTTTAAAAGATTTTCGAAATTTGCAATTTTTCTGTTTGAGACAAATTTTTAATTTTTTAAAAAATTTATTTGGATTTTTTAAAACATACTTATACGCTTTTTTAAAATTTATTTAGGATTTTTAAATATTTTTGGAAATTATTTTCGATTTTGAAAGATTTTTTTCTCGAAATCTTTGAATTCATGGGAATTTTTACTGATTTTTGAAGAGATATCTAAAAGTCAATAAATTTTTTATTATTATTTTTTTTTTACAGATTTTCATAGAATTTCAAAGTTTTATTTTGATTGTTACCAATTTTTAATATTTACGATTAAAGTTCCAACAAATTTTTAAAAATTTATAATTAACTTTAGATTTTGACTTATTTTGAATTAAATTGCAATTTCTGTAAATTTTAAAATTCATTTTTGGTTTTCTGAGATTTAAAAAAAATAAAACAAACATGACTTTTTAAAACATTTTATTTGGAAGACAAGTGAAAATCATCAACGGTGCTTATCGAGGTTGTACCGCAACGTTACTTCAAATTCTTTCCGAAAAATTTGCTTGTACCGTCAAAATAGATGTTGGGGCTTTGAATCGTCGTGAAGTTTCCGGAGTGAAATATAAAGACGTCAGCAAAATGCACAACACGTAATCTCATTTAAATTATGTTACGATTAAAAAAATAACAGAAAAATTGATTTAAAAAAAATAAAATCTTATAAATTTGATATTATCCAAGCCACTTCTTAGAATGACCTCTCCCTTTTCAATTCGTGCAATTAAGTTGCTAGGGGCAAAAATTTTGCTTATGTGATAATTCATAAAATTGTGGATTAATGACACTGAAATTCGCTAGGATAAAACTTTATTCAGACAAGACAAAAAAATTAGAATTCAATCTTTAATCCCAAAGTAAGGTGTTGGTAGTTTAATATTTTTCATTCCAATCCAGTGTGACTGACCAATTCAGTTTATTTATTAATTTTTCAACCATAATCTTATCGTCAAGCGATAAGTGTCTGCAACCACGAATAATGATATCCATCGAAGAATCGAGGGTTTCTAATAGTAAACACAATGATTCAATCTTAAATGGCCCACAGTTATCAAAAAAAATAAATTTTACACACTTCAGAGAATTTTCGCCATAAATGATTTGATCTAAAAGTAACAAAAGATCAATATATCTGATAGTCAAGCTTTCTAATTCATGACAATTACCCAACAGAAATTTCAGATCATTTGTTGTCAACATTGACAACTCGTCCCATAAATCTAATTTGCGTAAATATTTAAAAGGTAAATTCTGAGTTTGTGCTAAATCCCGATCATTGGCCATTTGTCTGTCTGTGAACACTCTAATATCTAGCACTTGTAACATGGGGCAAAGATTCCCAACAATTTGAATAAAATCAGGAGAAGTGGTAACATGAAGTTCAGTCAGCAAATTGCAATTGATTGTAGTAAGAAAATCTCCAATTTCGCTACCAAACGGGCAGTAGCCTAGCCAAACTTTAGCTAATTTCGGGAACAAAATTCCTACAATACCTAGTTTGTTTTGGCCTTTTAGCACCCTCATATTAATACTCATTTCTTCAATTAGGTAAGTCCTATTGTGAAATCGATTAATACGTGATTCAGCCAAAGCTTCAATTATATCATTCCAACTATGCACTGGCCCTGACTTGAGATGCAGAAGCTGTTCTAAAGCATTTAATTGGCCGTCGAGTGTAATGTGATCAGGAATGCAAAGTGTGAAAAGGTTTCTTGGTAAATGATTCATCCCTTCATCAGTTATCAAGTCACAACCAAACAATGCTAAATGCTGCAATTGGGGACATTGTTTACTAATAATAGCCAAATGTTGGTTCGTACACTGGCTGTCATATAAATTCAACTCCGAAATACGTGGATTATTGATTATTGTCGTAATAATGTGGTCAACATTTCCAATGAGACTTACTTGTCGTAGGTTCTTACAAAGCTGACTTATTTTCTCCAGGACTTCGTCTGCTGGGCGATCGTAAAAATTCAAATAATGGATTTCCTTTGTCCTTGCAGTAATGAAAAAGCCTACTGAAAGTGGCGGTGACAAACCACGTTTAGTCCCGAAGTAATGTTTAATGCTTTTATCATGTAAATCGTCAATTATAGATAGAGGAAGACGTTTAGTTGTATGTTGGAGTGTACTTAAGTTTTCAAGAAAACTTTTCACGCATAAGTCATACAAACTCGATGCTGATTTCTTGGGTGGCATTATTCTCTCGTTTTTCAAACCTTGCGATTTTTCGATTTTCGGGATGCAAGTGCTATCTGAAATACTAAGCAAGGTTATTTATATAACTTATGGTTGAGGACCTTATGGTATGTATTTCTCATGTGACTTGACATAAGACAGAATCATAATCCCCTGTTACATCAACGCAAATATCACCATTTGCAAACCATGTTATTAAAAGATTGATTTTTTAAATTGTGTTTATTAAATATGTTTTCATCTTTATATTTTTGTAGGATTTTATACCAAATTTGTTAATTCATTGACGTTTAATCATAGTGTATGTGTTTGTATTGAAATAAAAGATATGTTATTAACTTTTTACAGTTGTCATTTTTATTAATTTCTGTAAAATTTCAAAACATATCTAAATCACTAAAATTATACAATGCCAAATTTTATTAAATTCCCATCATTACAACTTGTCAACTTTGAATTGCACTTAAATTTGGCGCCTTTTTCAGGATACTAATCTATTCCTGATTGGCTGAAATAATGATAATACAAAACTTAAACAAAACAAAAGAATTTATAAATGATAAAAACTAAAACAAAGAAAAATGCAAGTTGGCATGAGATTATGATATTATAAACAATACGTATCATTCTTGAACGTCATTAAAATAATCACGTGACAGACCAATACCCTCTGCGCGGAACAGAAATATTTCGCTCGTCTCGTCATCGTCGGTAGTTGTGTATGGAAGTATATCTGTACCCATGTCGTCTCTCAGCCACCGTCCCAGTCCCCGTCCCGAAATTATTTATTAACTTTAGTCCCGTCCCGTCCCGAATCCCGCTACGGGACCGGGAACAGGACCGGGACCGGGGCTGTTCCCGTCCCGTTTGCATCCCTAATTTGCATATGTCACTACTACAATAGAGGGCAAGTTATTTGGAGACTGTAAAAAAAATTTTAAAGAAATTCCATTTTAAAAATTATTGTATAATTTACAAAAACAAAAACAAATTAAAATCTAACATCGTTTGCTCCATTAACTAGTTACCCAGAATGCAATTCGTGACTTCCTGGCCTGCGCAGTGCAGATGAATCGCGGTAGTTGTGATTGGATTGAGCTGCAGAAAATTTCACTCCAAACTCTTCGTCGCTCTCCGTCTCCGAGAATGAATTTGATAAGATAATGATAGATGTGTCTTCTTAAATACGAGTCCCATTGTTTTATAGTTTTATAGTTTTGTCAAAAACTTGTAGATTTGCTTTTCATTGAAGATTTTCGGTTGCAGCGCAAGTGGTTCACATGAGTCGGTCGCCATGTTTGTTTTATTTGCTTAATTCGTGTCGTTGATATGCGTAAACCATATTTGACGTTGTTTTAGCGGTTTTCTTGAGTGGAAAAGCATTTCAAATTTCTCAATGTTTTTTTTATTTAATGCTTTAGTTCATGTAAGACCATGTATAAGTTTAAATACATGGCGTTGAATGCATGAAAACCAATTTTCGATGAATATTTTGGAAACATAACCGAACTTCATAATTTTCGTATTGCTAAAAATGGGCTGTTAAGTAATTCGCTTGTAAATAAAATTTGTAACTTTTTCAACTTTGAAACTAATTAAAAGTTAAAGTCAAAAGAATAACTGGAACCATCAAGGAAATCTACTTCATTTCATGCGTCAAATCAAACGTTTCAGTAGGGTTAGGAACCATGACCATGACCTATTATGACTTTTTTATGAATCGTTAATGAATTGTTGAACTGTTGCAATATGTTGTCATCAGTTACACCATTTTTTCCCCCAAAGGAAATCTTGGTTTTCTAGGTACCGGTATTTCAAAAAGATACTTTCCATTTTGTGTGCCATTGAATCAGAATTTAGTACTGTATGAACTCGATTATCCGGATTGAAAGGGATTAGGTTAGGTTCCTCAGCATAAATAACACCTTTTCAAAAAACTAAACCTGGCTAATTGGGTCTAAAGATTTATTGTAGGGTTAAATATTGCTGCTGAATTCACTGATAGTTATATGAATTATAGTATTTCAGGGTAAATGAGAAAAATTAGCAGAGATAAGGGAAAAATATGGAGAGAAAACTAAATCGATTATCCCCATATCCCCATCCTTAAGTGTCAGCGTAATCAGGTTTCTACTCTGTGATGGTTTTTGGCATCTGTTTCAATTTTTTTTCTGCTTTTGTATATCGTGGTGGAGGGGGGGGGGGGGAGATTCCATCTCTCTACCTCCTTGTGGTCACCTGGGTACTTCACCTGATGTGATGCTAAAGAGAGCCCTGGCTTCTTCTATTGAGTTGGGGTCACGGTTTTTCTATTCCTATTGTTGGTTTACTGCCATGGCCCTTCTCTTTTGCCTGGCTTTCTTTTCACTTTTTGGTTTTTATTTCGTTGGTTGTCCCTGACTTCATTTGGAGGTATTAATGTGAGAGACAAGTTATATCTACGCGCGATCATGCGCGCCGGCACGCACTTGATGGATTGCACCGTGTGCTCGCCGCCCATGAGCGTGAGTCAGGGAGGAGTTTCACGGGGAAATCTTCGCGCTGAAACTCCTCCCTGACTTGTTGCCCCTGACTTCATTCGGAGGTATTAACGTGTGAGACTAGTTTATCTGTGTTAAAATTTACTATTGTGTAAATATTTTGAATTGTGTAAAGTTTTTGAATTGAATTAATTTATTGTTATTGTGACAGGTCGCATATGGCCTTTGTAGCCGCTTGTGACCTTAAGCAGTATTTCTTTCTTCTTTCTTTCTTCTTCAAATGGCTGTAATAAATTTACGATCTTTCGAATTAGTTCCAATTTTGTTGAATTTAAAGCTGGTATATCATGTTCCGATCCATACAAGTCCAGAGCACATCTCTGTTCGTAGATTCATTGTAACATATAAAAGGTTGAATTCCAACGAGTGGGTACGTCCTGTATTAATTCATTAACCGGTAGTTCAAGGTTTGATTGAATCCGTTTTAATGCTGTAGTAGCTTGGGGTGAATGTTTAAAATGACCCACTATTTTGCGACAAACAGAAACAACATCAGCAACACTTTGCTGACAGGATGTTATCATGTATAGCAACTTGTAAAGTATGTATAAAACATCCAGCATTCTACAATCCAGTGTCATTTAAACCCTTTAGCATATTTGCAGCATTATCTCTTATAATTACAAGAATTTTGTCTGGTTGGATATTCCATGACTAACATTTTTGTGAATATATCTTTGATCGCAATACCAGTATGAGATTCTGGAAAATGTGTCACATTCAGAGTAGTTGAAATTCGATTAAAATTGTCAGTTATCCAATGTCCTGTTAAACTAATGAATGCTTCGTTGCAGATGTCGGCAGTCCATATATCAGTAGTGAAGCTAATAAATTTAGCATGAGACAGGAGATCAGTCGCTTTGCTTCGAACACGTACATACTGTACATATCTGGAATAATGTTCTCTGTAAAGTATTTACGAGATGGCATGGGAATAATGTTATTGATAAGTCTTCTGAATCCTAAATTATTCACTATTGAATATGGCTGCAAATCCAAAGCTATCATTTCTGCAATATTATAGTGTATGCGTTTTGCACGGCTGTCATTAATGTCCCATTTATTGGATCTCTGGAAAGTTTGTCTGTTGGTCTGCTGAGTTG
Organism: Stenotaenia linearis; assembly: GCA_034700445.1. Classification (NCBI taxonomy): domain Eukaryota; kingdom Metazoa; phylum Arthropoda; class Chilopoda; order Geophilomorpha; family Geophilidae; genus Stenotaenia; species Stenotaenia linearis. Next base: position 11,718 of record JAQIXT010002081.1, read on the forward strand.
GTGTTGATTGCTGTATTGGTGACGATTGGTGTGTTGGTGTTACTGTAGAAATAATAGTTGGATCATCCTCTCTGGTTTCTGAAATTGCAGTTGAATTCAATTTTTCAGGATGTTTTTTCTTAATATGATTCCGCAAGTTGGTTGTAGCAAAAGTCTTAGATGTTTTCCCTCCTCGTGACAGTTGCTTTACAGATTTCACACTTTGCCTTGGTATTGTCATTTTCTAAAATTGAGAAAAATTTCCAAACAGAACTCTTTTTGTCGGTCATTTTAAAATCTAAAATTTAAATTGTAAATTGTAAATGCTTATATACAATTTCCGATATGTCACGTGACCGAATTGGCTAACCCCTCTACAAAAATCGAAAAAATACTTAACTATTAATCGGCCGATTAATCGGCAAATTGTTTTAAATCGGCCGATTAATCGGTATCGGCATATTTCGAACGCATAATCCCAGGTAACATTCTGGAATCATAATGATTCCTGAATCATTCCTAAATGTCATTATGATTCCTGTTACTGAATTTTGGAATCATAATGACATCCTAAAATTGTCAAATTTCAGGAATCAGAA
>JAQIXT010002082.1:0-12291 GCA_034700445.1 Stenotaenia linearis
CCCTTAAACAACAACAACAACCATAACTTAAAATCAAAAAAACGTAAACATAACATTTCATCACCCTTAAACCCATTTCACGTATAAACAAACAAAATCTGTTTGTGACACCAGCAAATTTCATTAACCGAAGCGACTCGACCCTCCAATAAAACACCAACTTTAACATCATCTTTCGCTTACTAATAATCAAAAACATCCTAACAACAACCGCGTATATCCACATACTCCCCCCTTACAAACCCATCACTCAAAAAACTAAACCCTCATTACAACGAAATGATCCAAAAACCCCGAATTTATATCCCATGTAAAAAATTTCGTTATAACTAAACTCGCTATAACGAAAACAAACTATTAAATTTTTTCATTATATTGAGGTTTTTACTCAACTTTGAGGCCAGAAAATATTAATTTCACGGAAATAATTTCATTTACAGCATAAAAACAAAGATATAATGAAATTATTTCACTAAAAACTCGAATAAGTGAAACTATTTCATAAATTCGTTATACAGTCAAATCCCGTTATAACGAAACGCTAGGGACCACGAAAAAGTTTCGTTATAACAAGTTTTCATCTTTACGATACACATTGACTTTACATTGACTTGAAATTTGTAAATTTAATTTTTTTGCAGTCCAACTTCACCACCAAAAAAAATCTTTCCATCATTCCAGTGACATCACCCCTCCCTCCGATGGCATCACGCCGCGCAATCGATTTCCACCTCGCAGATTGATTATGAGTGGACATTTGGCGGTCGACAACCTGTTTACCACCATCGACTGACCAAAAGGCCTAACCGACCGGAGCGAACACTCCAAAAATGGCGCCCGAATTCACCCTCCCCTCGGTCGACCAGAAACTCTTCCTCGTCATCTCGGTCGCCCTGGCAACCGTCTCCTTCTTCATCAACGTCGTCCAGGTCATCATCTTCATGTACCACGACATGCTCCACAACGCCAAGAACATGCTCCTGCTCAGCCAGGCCGTTTCCGGTCTCGTGACCACCTTCACCGTCGTCTACCCCATCAAACTGGTCACCTCGCACCCCGTCCTCCCGTTCCGCCAGGACCACAACTTCTTCAACGACTTTGCCGTCTGCTACTTTGTCGCCTCGGGCTTCCTGGTCCTCAGCATCTTCTCGTCGGTCGCCAACTTTGCCATGATCGTCCTCGAGCAGTACTTGTGGCTCGTGGTGCCGAGTCTGGGCGCCAAGTTCCACTCGGATCTCATGCTGGTGACCGGGTGCATCACGGCGGCCTGGCTCGAGACCGTCCTGCTCGCCATGGCGCCGTGGCTGGGGTGGAACGACTGGAACGACGATTATTGCCATTTGCCGGAAGTGTGGCCGACGCCGTTCGTTGCCTTGCTCGCGTTTCTCTTCTTCGTCCATCTGGGCGCCATCGCCGCCATGTTCGTCAAGATCTGGCTCGTCGTGCGCCGCAGGTCAGCAATAGTTTGTGTCATCAAAATCGAGTGTCTTTCTTTAAAATTACCGTAAATGCTCCGATATAAGAATCCGGTTAAATGTCACGTGTGTATTTCGACGCAGCCTCGTTTGTACAACTAAATTGCGCTACATTAGCAATAATTTAGTTGTACAATTATTATATCACTTAAAAAATGTCACAGAAATCGTTTTTGTCACATTTTTAAAGTTGAAGTTGTTTAAACCATTGATAGCATTACATGTCACATTATTCTCCCGCATTACAATGGAGACCCGCATTCTTTTAGCGCATTTATGGTAATTGATAAAAATCAGCATTCAAATTATCCAATTTAAATTTTAGACACTTTCAACTAAAATACACTTTAGACTTTAAAAAATCTGATTTTAATCAATAAAGTCAGATTTTATGATTTATTTTCTTTTTTTATGATTTTTATCAACCCTTCAGGTCGTACGCCGTCAACCCAGACAGCGAGGAGCTTCCAGTAACGTCACGGGACTCCTCCGGCTCGAGCGTCGAGCAGCCGTCCGCGAGCACGTACGACGCGAAGCTCCGTTTCGTCGCCTTCGTCGTGCTGCTCTCGTGCCACGTGCCTGTCGTCCTACACCTCGTCTCGTACGCAAACTGCAAAACCGACTCGGACGGATGCATCGTCGACACCCACAGGAAAACGACCGGCTTCATCTGGACGTCTTTACTTCTCGTGCTCAACGCCGTCGTCTCGCCCTTGATTTACATTTTCACCGACGAACAGCTCACCAAAGCCACGATCTGGTTCTTGAAGCTCTGCTGCTGCCCGTCGTGGTGCAAAACGCGCAATTCCGTTTCTCCGATGCCCGGTTAAGCGTTTTTTACGTCGTTTTTTGATTTTTACGAATTTTAACAAAATCTTTCATTATTCCATGTTGTTGCGTACCTTTTTTAATACTAACTTTTTTTATATCGTGCCAAATTTTAGCGAATTTCCCCTGTTTTATACGTGTTTACGACATATCCGACGTTGGACTTGGATCTTAAGGCCGCCGCCATTTTTTTTTTTTACGAAAGCGCCGTTGTGAATATTTCAGAATATTTCGTTATAACGGATTTTTAAGACATTCTACATGTTTGAACTAGCAATCGGTCAAAAACAGTGAAAAAGTGAAGAAGAAAAAAAACTTTTTAAAATTTAAAAAAGAAACTGAGCGCCATTTTGTGCTCCGTGAAAAGTCAAAAAAAAATTGAAAAATAACGGTCATCGATCCGTTCGGTTGGAAATTTATGAAATTTACGAGTTCGGGGGCTTAACTGATCTCTTAAAATGTGTAAAACGTGAAACGAAACGACTTTTTTAATGGAATTAAATGTCACGCCTCAAGAAAGAAGAAAAAACGCGTTACGCTCAACTCGAAAACATTTCTCATAGAATTCAATTGATAATTGATAAATAGAAATAATAAAAATCCTAATTCTTACCTGTACTCGTAGTTTGTATTCTTTCTCGACTTTCCGCGTTAATTGATTCACGAGTACTTTGCACGTCAACTCGTCTTCCCCTGAGGAAAAACAAATAAATTCAAATTACAAACAAAACCGACAAAATTGCACAAATTTACCGATTAATCCTAAAATTTGATTTCTATTTTCCTCCCTCAACCAATCGATTTCATCTTGAAAATTTTTAACGATCTGATTGACGTTGTTTTTATGCAATTTCTCGAGATCTCGCCTCAATCTCGACAACTCCATTACTTTCTCACTTTCGGCTGCGAGCCGGAGCGCCTCTACTTCGTTGTTGCAACGAACCTCGAATTGTCTCTGCCTTTCGGTCATTTCCATCTGCAATTACGGGACAAAACGTTAGAATTTGAATCGAATCTCGCAATTTTCATCATACGTTGATTTGGTCGCACACTATCTCGATTTCCCGGCGACTTAATTTGCCAACTATTTGGCGCACATCCTCGAGGCACGTTTTCTCATTTCTGTCAACATCTTCCATTAATTTCTTTTCGGTTCTGGCGCGAAGCAGTTCTCGAACGAGGCAACCATTTTCCTTCCCTTGCGGCGCGCTGTCACTCGTTAACTGCAATTTGAGCTGAAAAATGTTACGATTTATCTTATTTCCTCGTTGTTAACTTAATTTACAACTTAAAGTGTGTTAAAGTCGAAATCAAACAGTAAAGTATTAAAAATATACTTTTATTTAGATTTTTGTACAAAATTTTTAAAAATTTTTTAAAAAGTTTTACTAAAAAATTTTTAAAAATTGTAAATTTGTAAAATTTCGTATCAAATACAAAATAAATTTATAAAATTGTAAATTTTTTAGTTTTTGTTTATTAATTCACCTGTTGTGCAGTTTGGTTGCATAATTCAGACATCCGGAGCGCGTTTGTAGCGACGAGACGTCCCTCGCGGATCGAGAAGTCGTTTTCGAGTTCTTTTCGTAGTTGGTTCATTGCTAGAGAGTGATGACAACTCATTTGGTTGCGGATTTCTTCTATTTTTTTAAAGCTGGATCGTTGGAGTTGGACACGCATTTGGAGACATCGATCTTCTTCTTCTGCTTTTAAGGATGAGTGGAGCCAGGTGAGTTCAACCTTTGAAAAATAAAAAATTAATAAATAAAAAAAAATTGAAAAAAATCAGGAAAATGTGAAAATGAAATATGAAATTTTTTTAAATCAATAAAAATTTAAAATTTAAAAAAATTAAAAAATCAATGGGTTTATGTTAATTTTTTTAAAATTTTCTTTTGATTTTTATTGATTTTTATTCAAATTTCAACAAGACAAAAACCTAAAATCAAAAATCAATGACTTTACTTTAATTTTTTAAATTTGCAAATAAAAATAACTAAACGATCAAAAAAAATTCAAAAATCAATCAAAACTAATTGAAAATCATTACATACCTCTTTCTCCCTAAAATCCATCTTCCACTTCCTCAGCTCCACTTGCTTCTCCCTCATCTCCATCTCCAACTTCATCTTCTCCCTCCCAATAACATCTTCCCTGTCCCTCAACTGACTCTCCAACTCGGCCAAATCGTCCTGCAACAACCTCCTCTGCCTCCTCAACTCCTTCTCCATCTGATCCTTGTGCAACAACAACTCCTCCAAATGCCTCTTCTCAAATCTCAGTCTCTCCAACTCCACTTTCTGCCACACAAACTCCTCCTCGACCCTTTCCTTCTCCTCCAACTTCCTCCCCAACTCCTCTTTGTCCCTCCTCAAAGTCTCCTCGAAGACGTTTCGTTCGTCCAAAACGTCGCGAAATCTCGTTCTACTCTCGTTCTGCGCCTCGAGTTCGACTAAAAGCGATTTCTGCTGTTTGCCCAACTCCCCCAGTTGTTCGAGGAACCCCTCTTGGGTGTCGACGTTCTCCATTTGTAGTTGTAGACGCGTCAGAGCCTCGTCTTGGTTTTTGATTCGTCGGAGGAAATCTTCGCGTTCTTCCAACAATTGTTTGTTGCTGTCCATCAAAATCTCGAGTTTCTCGTCCGTCGCGAGACTCCCGGCGTTGAATTTTAATTTTTTCTCTTCCTCGAGTCGATTTTTGAGAAATTCGATTTCTCGCAATTCGGTGTCGAAATCTCGCATTTCGACGTCCACGTCGTCTTTTATTGACGTTTCTCGCGTAAAATTCGCTTTGACGCTCTCGCGTTCCTCCAAAATGTCTTTGTTTTTGCTCCACGCGACGCGCAACTCGTTTTGAAGAGACTCCATCTCTATTTTCTCTCGATTTCGCCTTTCTTCGTGTTTCTCGCAACAATTCGTCAGATAATTAATTTTGTTGTTCAGTCCCGCTTTGATTTCCTCCTCTTCGAGCAACCGGAACTTCATCACCATCATTTGTTCGAGCAAATTAACTTCCGGTTCCTCGGAATCGATTAAATTCAACAACTCGTTTCTCATCTCCAGCTGCGATTCGACGTTTAACTCGATCCGCGACTCGAGTTCGCGGACCCTCAGCTCCAAATCGAACTTCGTCTTCTCCAACTGATTCACTTGATTCATAAATTTCTCGTTCGTGACACTCTTTTCCCTCTCCAGAGCCTCGCACTTCAATTTCAACCCTTCGACGCCTCTCAGCTCCTCCTCCAACCGTTCGATCCTCTTCACGTACCCCCTGTCGACGTCCGGGGCCGAATTAGTCTCGGAAATCCTCAAACTCTTCAGTTCCACCTCCAATTCCACATTTTCTTTGCTCATTTCCTCCAATTTCGCTTTCAAACTTTCGTTTTCGTTCTTCAGCTGCAGAATCTCGAACATGAGTTCGTCCAAGTTGACCGACGTGTTGTCGCCGATCACGCACCGTCCGATTAATTCCGAGTCCGAAGTCAGGAATTGTCGTTTCAGGGGTTCAGAGTCGCTTGCGTCGAGTCGCGACGCGTTTTCCAAGTCGATTTGCAGTCGGTCGATGCGTCGTTGCATCGTTTCCACCTCGTTTTTCAATAAAGCTTCGTGTTCGAGCGTCATTTGGCTTTTTATTTCGCTCAAGTGCAAACCGTAGCGCTCCTCCAGTTCCGATCTCGTGATTTCCTCTCGTTTTTCCGATTTCTCCAACTCCGTTTTCAAAATCCTCAAATTTTCCTCCTTTTCCTTCATTTTTTCCTCGAAAAGTCGCCGCATTCGGTCGAATTCATCCAATCGCTGCTTCAGTTCCCTCGATAACTGATCTTCGCGTTCAGCCAACGTCTCGTTTTGTCTCGCGGCGCGAACCAACTCGTCCTCTAGCGTGGAATGTTTGCGGTTGAAGTTGTTTAATTCCCGCGTCATTTCTTCTATTATTTTGTCTTTTTCCTTGTTCGATTCGAATAAAACGATCAATTGGCTTTTCGCTTCGAACATTTCGTGAGCTGATATGCTGTTTTTCCCTTTTTGGCGACGTAAAAGCTCCGTAGCCTTTAAAAAAAAAAATTTTTTTTAAACCAAAAAAATCGATTTTTTAATTTATTTTATAACGAACTTGATGTAATTGTTGTTTTAACGTGTCAATTTCAATCGCTAGCGTTCCGTCTCTGTTTCTAGCTTCTAATTCTAATTTATCTCTGTCTTGGATCGTTCTTTTTAAACTTTCTGATAACTGACCGATCACTTCGTTCCTGTGCTGTAACTCATTACTGTATTCTTGTAACTAAAAAAAATTTTAATAAAAAATTTAAATCGAAAATTTGAATTAAAATTAATTAAAATTAATTAAAATTACTTTTTTGTTATATCTATCCATTTTCGAGACTATTTCTGATTCCTTGATTGTCACTAAACCGTCTTCAACAGTTAAAAAGTTGTCCTGAAATGTAAAATCCGATGTAAATAACATTTTAAATAATTTTTACGTAACTTTACCATTAATTCGATTTCAAAATGCGAATCGGATAAATTGAATTGAGTCAAACTAGCCGATGACTCAGTAGTTTCGTTTAATAAAGGCATTTCTTTGATTGCATTTGAATGGCCGTTGCCAGTTTCATTCTTAAAAATTAAAAAAAAAAGTCATTAAATATTCAAAATATCATTCAAAACGGTTTTAAATCGCTCAGTTTACCATCACATTTAAAGAATCCTCACTTCCTTGTGCTATGTTTTCTTCATTCTGTAAAAAAATGGGTAAATTTTGAGAAAAAAATTTATTTTCGTTTCAATTTACACTTACAGTTGGCTTAATTTCACTTTCTTCCACAGATAAAACGAGATCTGACGTTTCTAAATTACAGCCGTCATCACTTTTTTTCTGTTTCTTTATTTTGCGGTCGTTTCCCGAGTGTTGAGCATTTTTCTTCTTCCTGAATGAATTCAACTACAAAAAAAAAGTTTTAAAAAAAAATTAAAAAATGAATAAATTACACAAGATAAATACAATTCGTAAACTCCGCACTCTTAAACGTTAATCATAAGTGATTTACATCTCACATCCATCAGAAAAAGCAATTTATTTAAAAGGGAAAAAGTCGTTTCTAACATCTGGTTCGGTGGGGTCCAGTTTTGTTATTTTTAGCCCGCGAAAATGGCGCGCGGGCATTAACGAGAAAATTAGGACGACGAGATAACATTTTTAAAATTTCTAAATAAATTAAATTTTAACGTAATTTTATCTAATCGTAATTATTTTTTATCTTTTTCGTAATGTTATAAATCGACGTGTCACGAGTGAAAATTTGTGCGGAGATGTTTTCTTCACTTACTTTTTCTCTTCCCGCTTCCAACTTGCGTCGCCGCTCTTCGTCCATTTCGACTCGCAATTAAATCATTAAGAAATAATTTCAACTTAAAACTTGACAACAAACTTGTAAACACATAGCTTTAGTTGTGTGAGCGTTCAAACGGAAGAGGAAGTGTAATTTTCATTGGGAATCGCCTCTAGTGTAAACTGGTGTTGAAATTTCCAACTTTATTTCCGCGTGGTTTAATAAAATTCGAGTAATTTTCATTTTAAAAATAAAAAATAATAAATTTCGTCTATTTTTCTTTATAAACATGTTTAATTACATGTTTCGCGTCTTACATTATAATATTTTTCTATAGAAACAACAGAAATCGCCGATAAATTCGAAATTAATCAAAATTTAAATCAAATTTGAATAATAACTCATTTTAAATCGTAAATAACAACAAATCTTCACTCCTGAGAATTGAAAACGGTGTCTAAAGCGTCAAAATTTCGTTACTGCCATAACAAACTGAAAATAAATAAATAAAATTAATTTTTCGGTTTTTCCATTATTTTTTTGAATTTTTTGAATTTTTAAAATTATTTTTCAACCTGAGAAACGAAATTGCTGGCATTCCGGGATCAGAACCTTTCTTGAAACCTAAAAGAGGGGAAATGGATAAATAAATGTAAATTTGTGAGGATTTTTTTTTTTACCCATGTAAAGAACAGCTGGAATAAATCCCCAGTGGAAAGTCGTTTTTGCGATGTTCAACACAGTTTGGACGCGATATTTCGTGTCGGGGCTCATTTTAACCATTTTGAGTTAGTTCTCTTTGAGAGGAATGCAGAGATACAAAATGCGAACGAAATGCCGCAAAAATGGCCGAACCAAAGCGCCGTTACTGCTGTGTTTGTAATTAGCAATCTCATGAATAGATGTCACTGTGTTCTGGCGCGAATTTTAAATGATGAATGATTTACATTTACAAGAAAATTCGACTTTTTAGCTTCGAAATTTGAATTTTTCTAATAAAAACCACAAAAATTTGAGTTTTCTAATCACACAATCGATTTATCGTGGCACGTAACTGTTTCCTTCACCACTCCGTTACTGCTCTGGGTTCCGCCAAAGTTCATTACCGCTAACCCATCTCACATCATTTCATCCCCAAAACCCATAAAAAGCCCAAACTCTCTTCGCCCCGTCCCGAGTCTGCAGACACGCGATCGCGCCCCCGCCCCGCCGGCACCCCGGGTGGTGGTTCTCACTAACCCCACCCCATTTTTTTCTTCTTTTTTTCAAGTGTTTTCTTCTGTCATTTCGTGAAATTTTATTATGGTTTTGTGGTGGGATCCCACGATGATTTTTTTGGAGATTTTTAAGAATCAAAGATGGCGGATGGATGTTGTGTATTAATAACATAATTTAAAAACAAATGCTATTTCAAAATTATGGTTGGTTTTGGTAGTTTGTGTTGTATATTTATATTCATCGTCAACCAAGCATAATTTCATGCTTGGCGTCTGTTGAAACGTTAAATATGTAATAAAATTTTCTTTCCTTCTCAAAGTATCTAGTATCAACACCTTCCTTTTCCAATTTATTTCAATATCGTAAAGCGTTAGTAACACGGTAGGATAAAAATAATCTGTTTAATGGTAAGAAAATTGAAATTTTTAATAACAAAACTTTCTGATATTCAGTTAAACCAATGGAATGCTTAAAATGGCGACTGCACAAACCAGAATTCGAGATTTTCCCGAACAAAACTGCGTTTTCGACGATCCACAACATTTCATACAACTTCGACGAATACAAAACAAACAAAAACACATCTATCATCGTCGTTTGCATTCCGGAAACTCTTTTACCCCCAAATTTCGACCTGGACGCGCTTTTCGTGTTAAACTGGACGTTGACGACCCTCGCCGTCGCCATCATTCTTTGTGTCAGTTACGCAACGCCGAACGTCGTTTATAAATCAAAAACTCTCAACTGTCATTTGATTTCTCTCATTCCGTGCAATTTATTTCTAATTTTTCAACAAGTCGGACTCATCCCCCAGTCGACCCTTGGAATGTGGGTTTTCGTCGTGCAATTGGGGTTCGAGTTACATTCTATGTGTTGGTTGGATTTGTTTGGAGTCTTATTGACGATAAAATTTTATTTCATGAACACGGGTCCTCTTATATACGACGATTCGAGCTGGAAGCAAATCGGTTTTTATTTTATCGGAATAACCGCGGTGACGGTGTTATTCGCGGTCGGTCTCGTGTTTTGCGATCAGTCGATTTTCAACGCGGAAGTTTTCGAAACGCGGAGCATCGTTACGAAAAATAACGTTTTGATGCTTATGATCGTATTCGGGATCGTAATTCACATTCATTTGGTCACATTTGCAGCTGTTTTGATCATTTTTTGTAAGTTGGGGAAAGCTGTTCGGAATGTTAACAGGAAAATGCAAAGAAATTTGTGAGTTTTGATGATTTTTGATGAAATTTTGATTAATTTGTTGATTTCTCTTTCAGATTGAAGTTATACGTGAGTCTGGTTGTCGTTTTGGGTATTTCTTTCGATCTTCAGGCGTATCCGACCGCTGTAATGAGAGATTTGAAGGCAAATACGTTTTTCTTTTCGCTCGCGTCTCTACCGAATACGCTTCACGGAGTTTTGCTTTTATTGATATTTCTTTGTAAAACGTCATCGAGAAAATATATTATTAACTCTGTAATTTCGAGAATTAAACCTTAAAGTGACTAAACGCTTCCAGGATGATGATTTTCTCTTATTTCTTCATTTTAAAGGAAAACGGAAATGGCGTATCTTCTCGTAAACAAAAATTAGGAAACTCCTCCTTAACGTTTTTTACACAAAATTGTCATTATACTTGTGAAAATGTCGTTTAGAGTGTCTTATGCAGTGCTTTGTGTTGTTTTTACGAACGTAATTTGTCAAGAAGATGAAATTTCGAACGGAATTTGCGCAAATCACCACGTATTCGAATCTCTTCATTCGTGCGCAAACAAATGCGGTAATTCCAGCTTGAACGCAACGTCGGTTGATAAACACCACAAAATAGTTTATTTATCACCTTCGGATGTGCCCAAACTTCAATCAAAGTACTTGGAAATCTCCAGAAACGACGACGAAGTTCGAATTTGTTATCCCTTCGACGACGATTTCTTCAACTGCGGAAACATGACGCAACTCGCGGACAAATTCGTGTTGCGAAACGACTCTCTGACCGTCGAATTCGACAACAAAACGTTCCCTCTGGGTCGGTTTTATTTGGCAAACAACGACGCTGTTATTTGTCTCGACGAAACGGCCGAAATCGAAAACGTCGACGAAACGGACGAAGCGGAATGTTCGAATCACCACATTTTCGCTTCCTTGGATTCGTGCATCAAAGCCTGCAGCGGTAACTCCCATTTCTCGTACTCGAACGCCACGAAATATCACAAAATCATCGAAATACCGACGAACGAGTTCTCAGATGTCTCTCTCGAATCACATTACTCGAGAATAGACAGCACGGACGCAATAACTCGCATTTGTTACCCTCTGGACGAAGATTTTATAAAATGCCGACACTGGTCGCTGGACAATCACGAATTCGTCATATCCAACGATTCGCTGCATCTGATCAAATTCGGCCTCGAAATCGTCCCGGTTGGACACTTTTTCCTCGACGTAGACGATGCCGTGGTCTGTCAGGACGAAATCGAACAGAAAAAATCGAAAATCGCCGAAAACTGGTTCTTAGCTGCGCACATAATCTCGGCCGTGAGTCTCGTAACGACGTTCATCCTCGCTTTACTTTTCCCGAAGCTGAAATTACGTAAAAATTACACTCTTTTGTGCCACATGAGCATCATGTCTGTCGCTTATTTGGCTCTCGTCATCGAGGATTCGGTGCGAAAAGCGGAAAACTTCACCGCGTGCATGATCATCGCTTTCGTCAAACAATTCGCGTTTCTCGCCTCGTTCTTCTGGATCAACGTCCAAGCCATCGATCTGTACGTACGATTCAACAGATTGTGCGTCAATTCGTCACCCGAGACGAGCAGACGACGCTTTTTTCTCTATTCTTCCTACGCTTGGGGAGTTCCGTTCACCGTTTCGTGCGTCACTTTGATCGTCGACAAATCTGACGTTTTGGACATTTACCGACCGAGTTTCAGTCTTTATTGCTGGTTCGGACATAAATACAAATTACCGGCGTTTATTTACTTTTACTTGTTCATCGCTGCGGTTTTGGTGACTAATATCGTTTTGTTCGCTCTCACGATCGCGAAGTTGTCGAAAATGAGTAAAAGCGTGAGCATCGTTAATAGAGATATACACAAACAACTGTAAGTATTTTTTAAATTTTTTTTCTTTACAATTTATTGAAATTTTTAATTTTTCTTTCAGGTTTCAGTTGTATTCTAAGTTGTTCATCGTTATGGGTATGTGTTGGATTATGGAGGTTATTTCGTGGGGTGTCGGGGGTCCCGAACGTAATTGGTATTTTACTGATTTTATTAACGGTTTGCAAGGGTTTTTTATGTTTTTGATTTATATCGTTAAACCTGTTTACGTTCGGAGAGCGTTGCAGTCGATTCCGTTGTTTGCTAAGTGGTTTCCGAAGAGTAACGGAGAGCAAAGTGCGACCGGGATGACGAATGCACAGAAGGAAACGACGGAGCA
>JAQIXT010002083.1:0-12291 GCA_034700445.1 Stenotaenia linearis
GTTGTGAACTGTTATATTTATCACTATTTTAGACATTTTAGACATTTGTTTAAAAAAAAAACTAAAACCAAAAAAAAAAGTAGAAAAATAAAATTTAATATAAATTTATATGTCAGACATTTCAGACATTTTAGACAATTTTTATTTTTTTCATCATTTTCAGACATTTTAAGACATTTTAGACAATTTTCATAATACCAAAACTGAATAAAACAAAACAAAAAATTATTTACTTTAACTCACAATTCCACACTTTAAACATTTCTAAATTTAATTACTCAATTAAAATAATTCAACAAAACTTTTTTATTCATATTTTTGTCATTTTGGACTTTTAACAAAAAAAATTTAATTTCAAATAAAAAAAAAATTAATTTCAAATAAAAAAAAAATTTAATTTCAAAAAAAAAAAAATTTAAATTCAAATAAAAAAAAAAATTTAAATTCAAATACAAAAAAAATTTAATTTCAAATAAACCGCAAATAAACAAATAAACAAATCAAAAAATCAAAAAATCTTCCTTTAACCAGAATTTAAAAAAAACAAAAAAAAACATAATTTTAGACATTTTAGACTCACTGAAATTCCCAAAAACTTCCATCTTTTTCCTTGATGCGTGCAACTGTTGATTATTGAACCATTGCACTGCGATAAAGAGTCATTACACCTTTCAACCTTTGAGTCACAACGGAGACATTACGTAAGAATAAACGCGGTATCTATTTTTCAATCATAAAGGTGACATGATTTGCGACTATACATCGCCAAAATCAACACAATGCAACATGTACACAGAAAAAAAAAGTTTAAAAGAAAAAAACGTAAAATAAAAAACAAAGAGTGCAAAGATAATAAATTGAAAGCTAATTATAGCGCAAGCATGCATGAAGAGTTAATGTACTCGTACTCAGTGCCCGAAAACACGTTAACGGTCAATGGAAGGCGCCATTTTTGAAATGAAATATTTGATTAATTTAAAAAAAATTAAGAAATTTAAGAAATTTAAAAAAATTCAAGAAACTCTAAAAAAAATTCAAGAAATTCTAAAAAAATTCAAGAAATTCTAAAAAAATTCAAGAAATTCTAAAAAAATTCAAGAAATTCTAAAAAAATTCAAGAAATTCAAAAAAAATTCAAGAAATTCGAACAAAATTCAAGAAATTCTAAACAAATGTAAGAAATTTAAAAAAATTCAAAAAAATTAAGAAATTTAAGAAATTTAAAAAAATTAAGAAATTTAAAGAATTTAGAAATAAAATTAATAATTTTAAAAAAATAATTGATATTATAATTGATATTTTGTTTAAATTATAGTTTTTTTTTAAAAAAAAAATTGAAACCTCATTATAACGAACTTGCATATAACGACAGCCTCGATATAACGAAATGATGCAAAAGCATCGATTTTAAAATTGTTCAAATATTTTGTTATAATTGAAAATATAACGAAAACCTCGCTATTACGAACTGTTTAGTTGAAATATTTAAGTTGCATTTTCATTGGGAGACTTGGAAATACAGTCGAACCCCGCTATAACGAAATCCTTATTATAATGAAATATCTGAAATCGATTTTTTTCCAATATTGAAAAACTAAAGAAACTCGAATTTGTTTTTACACCCATCATTTCGTTATAACAAGGTTCCTTAATTTCATACTTCCAAAACTCAGCGTCTGGTGGCGCTACACAACAACACAGCTTTTATTCTTAAATATAATATTTGCTATTTCTGATTTAGAATTTAATAATAAAAGAATTTTAATTACAAAATTAATATTTTTATTTAACAATACAATTTATTGCGTTTTATACAAAGATTTGAAATTAATCAAAATTATTGCGTCAACTATTTGTCATCAGATGTCAGCACCTTACGACGAAGAAAAATCAATCTCATCTTCAAAAACAAATCAATTTATAATAAGAAGTGCGAATAAATTATCAAAATTGTAAAAGAAAATCCAAGAATTAAAGAAAATATTTGATTACAAAATGAAAATTAAAGAAAATGTATGGATTTTTAGTAAATTCGAATTAATAAACGGGAAAAAAAGATGAAAGTAGTTATGTTGTTTATGGAAGTTTGGAAAAAGGCATGTCAAAGTAAGAGACGTTGAACTCATACTTACCTGGCGCAGGACTTTACCTTGATCTATAAGGAGGTAGTCCCAGGGCGAGACCTTAACATTGCACTACGTTTGGGTTGACCCTTGCGATTGCCCCAAATGTGGGTAACTCGGGCGCGTAATTTTTGTTAGTGGGGACTGCGTTCGCGCTATCCCTCTAAATAATTAAGAAAAAGTTAGTAATAGTATAAAAATCTAATGAATGTATCTGAAGTATTGATATTATTATTTTGGTTTAATGTTTGTTTTGTATTTATCACATCACTTCTTGTCTCCAGCTATTGGCCTACAGTAAAATCTAGCATAGGCACAAATGTAAAAATATCAATACACCATACGGTATGATGTAAGTATGATGTAAAAAATTTGCGATATGATACAATACAATACGATATATTTCAAAATAATTTTTCAAGTCATGTGAAAAATTTTTTAAAATGGAAAAATTACAATTACAATTGTAATAAAATTACAATTTATGATACAGTCGGACCCGCTTATAGCGTCAATCAAGGGAAAATTGACGCTATAAGCGGGTTGACGCTACAAGTGAATCCGCTTATAGCGTCAAGGTGATGCTATAAGCGGGTGGACAATGAATTTGTAAACAATGATTCCCCCTCCCCACAGTCGTGCCAAACTCCTGTCTGGTGTTAGCACAGTTTTTTTTTGTTTTTTTTTTACTTTTGACTAATTTGGCTGAAAATGTTATTTTCAATGTTGTTTGTTGAAATCCGTCAAAACAAAGGCAAATCGCGACAAATTTGCCGCTACAAGCGGGGTTGTCGGTCGTTGGGACCGGCATATATGGGCGCTATAGGCGGGTTGACGCTATAGGAATTGACGCTATAGCCGAATTTTTTAGCATGGGAAACCCTATCTTTTTGGCCAGACCGCACCAAAAGTGACGCTATAAGCGGGTTGACGCTATAGCCGAGGTTGCTACTGGCGGGTCCGACTGTATATGTAAAATGTAAGTTTTAATTCATTAAATGTAGGTTGAGCCTCATCAAGAATTTCCAAGTCAGATGAACTTCGAGTTTTTAAGCTTAATATTAAAAATTGCTTAAAACCTTGATCTGGGCAGATCTGAATAGAACAGATAGATTTGATCTTAGCAGATGAGAATAGAACAGGTAGATTTGATCTGGGTAGATTTGATCTGGGCAGATCAGAATAGAACAGGTAGATTTGATCTGGGCAGATCAGAATAGAACAGGTAGATTTGATCTGGGCAGATCAGAATAGAACAGGTAGATTTGATATGGACAGATCAGAATAGAACAGATAGATTTGATCTGGACTACAGTCTGTGCACAATGTGAATGTCGTTGGGAAATGTGCCTAAAATGGATTTACTAGACCTTCATAAAGGGGCAACATGGTCCCACGTGCAAGCATTTGAACTCAGCAGGTGGGACTTTGTTACCTCTTTACGAGGAGGGTCCAATAAATCCATTTTAGAGGCTGCCATATACAAGAGTTAGGTGAATCTAAACCTTGTTCTCATCGTGCGTGGACTGTTTTGTATGTCTAGCTCGATTTGGTGGTTGATCTTACTCTTACATGAACTGGACCAATCTGCACTCTCAGTGAAAAGGGTAGAAAACGGACAAAAAGGTAGAAAAAAGATAGAGAAAGGTTTAAAATTGTTGGTTTTATTCCTTTATGGTACAAAACCATTACCTGAAGGGTTATAAAAATTTGAAGTACAAGTGAGAGGTTTAGTTAGGATTTGATAAGGTTTAACATAGGTCAAAATATTTTTCAAGTATACCTTTAGGTAAGAAAATATATCTAAGAGTTGACCTAAGAGTTGTGAAAGAATGTTGAGGCTTAAACTTCAACCCTGCATTGTAAGGTATATTAATTGACGTTAAAGGAACATCCATGAGAGGTAGAAATTGTAAACCTTCATGAAAAGGTACAAAGGATAGACCTTGATGGTAAATACAACTAAGGTTTAATTTTTATACCTATAAACAAAGGTATAAATCTTTTACCCTCAAGTCTAACTCACAAAGGTTTAAGGTTTTAGACCTTTCCCAGAGGTATATTATTCAACCATTCTAGGTAGTGATATGGAGACATTTCAGGTATACCTGAAAACGTAGTTAAAATTGTGTGCCTGTGTGGCTTAGTCGATAGTTTTAGCTTGGGATTTTGTATGGCGGACTTGTTTTTCGAATCCCATTGCGGGTTCTGCAGGAGGGAGATGTGACCGCCGGTGACTCACCAGTCAGCACTCTTATCGTACCGCTAGGGGATTGGTCACTCAGGTGTACCAGAAGTACGTGACCAATCCCAAAGTCACTTTGGAAGGCCGGGAACACCTTGCTGGGAAAATCCTTATGGCATCTGAAGACGCAACAACATTGATTTGTTCTCTGCATGCCGACGTTCGACCGAGCCTAAGTTGTAAGATGGAGAAGTGGCACGTGAGTGTCGATACTGCGGGTCGATACTGCGGATTGAGACGTGATGTAAGCCACCAAAGAGGATCTTTAGCGTTTGGCCCTGCTGATGCTTTAGCATCAGCGTGGGATCGAGACGTACCAGTCACGGATGCATGCAGTTCACCGGCTTAGGAATAAAGCCATTCTACATACAAGAACAAGTATTCATGTCACTCATCTATCATGCACCGAGGACCGGGCAGGACTCCTCCGCTCTGTACCCCTTAGTGGAGATCTCAGAAGCCGGTCACAAAAAATTGGCAACAACTTTGTAAGGGGTTAAAGGCGGACTGCACCTACTTACCCATTTTGTTAAAACAATTAGTTTTGTAACAATTTTTATGAAAATTTATTGTTTAATTCAAATACCCCTTTGCCATTTTTGGCCAATATGGCATTTCCTGCCCTTCTGGCATCATGTGATCTGAAATATGTGGATACTTGTATGCCAGACATTAGGGATTGGGATATAAAAGGAGACAGTTCATGCCTTACAATGAGTTACTTATTAAGTTGTTAGTTAAGTTAGTAGACAAATTGTGAAGGGGATACATTAACACTTTTACTAAAATAAGTCCATTTTTTAATGTCTTCAAATATAATCCATTTTATTTTTATTACCAATTATTTTGACCATGTGAAAGTCAACAGAAGTCATTTATTAAGCACATTTCGTAAGTGCATTCACAATTCCAGGTGTAATGGAAGAGTAGGGAAGGAAATGCAAGACCCCAATCACGTGATCATACATACAAAGATAGGAAGCGATTACGTCATCACGTAACATAGCCCTAATCAATAAGTCAGTCTATTTTTGCAATTTGCATTACCAATTAATTTATTAAATATAATAATAAAATATCAGTTATGTCTCTTTTTTACAACATAACCATTTCTCCGGTAACAAATACTCGATGCGAGTCAATATCGGTTCGTCCGAAGAGCAAGGAATATGGACGGTTGATTCAGTTCTTTGAGCACTTAACTTAAATGTTGTTGGTGGCTGAAATTATTGAAAATCCAATGAGAATAAAACAATATTAAATTTTGAATAAAAAAAATTCATACCAGAAATTCCACTTCACTCTTTTCATTTATGAGAAAATAAATTTGGTGGCTCCAAAGCCAATCTCGAAATAAGCGGTTCAATCGTTCGTTTTTCAAGCAATACTTATGATCACGCATAAAGTCGTTTGAAACAAAAAGCGTGTCTGGACCATTCATAAGCGCTCCATATAATATAAATGTGTCATCTTCACTCCTGAAAGAATATATTGGGTAAATCAATCATATGGTTTTGCAGTCTTTCTAAAAAATAAACAGTTTTCAGTGATAACATGCAAATGTTCTGCCAAAATTGCAGTCATTGCAATTTTACTTTAATTTTGTACAGTATTTCTGTACTACTGTACACTTTTCTGCAATAATGCACAGTATTTCAACTGTAATTGCTACTTTCTGCTAAAATTAGCAATTTTCTGCAATAGTTAGCAGTCTTTCATTAGTAATTGTTTTTCTACCAAAATATTTAATTTTCTGCAATATTTGCTGTTTTTCATACGTTTAGTAATTGTAATTTTTCTACAAAAATAAGTTGACAACAATAGTACATAATTTTGCTGCAATATTGTGTAGTTTTTTCTACAAAGTATAAATGGTTGTAATTTAGTTGCAATAATGTAACATATCATCAATAAACTGCAGATTTTCTGCAAAACCAAAATATGAATTGAATAATAATAATAAACAATAATATACAATTTCTTTTGGAATAATATGCATTTTTTAAAGCTCTGATTGCTATTTTTGTGCAATTTATCAATAATAAATGTCTGAAATGTTATGCAATTTTTCAACAATATTTGCAGTATTTCTACCAAAATGCAATTTTCCTGCTGTAATGCAAAGTATACCTACAATACCTGCAGTTTTCCCAGCAAATAATAATTGCACAATTATTGGAAAAAAGTAGTATTTTTGTAAATAACTTGAAATTATTGGGCCACTTTTATCAAAATTTCAAAAACAAAAATAAAAATCTGCAAATTTACTGTGTAAATTATAATTATTGAAATTTGCACTTATTTTGCAAAAATGACCATTTTTAAACCAAACGTTTTTCAGATTTTTTCAGTTGGTTTCTACCGAGATGCAATTTTCATCCATCATTTGAAACTTTCTGAAATTTCAACAAAACCACAGCTCAAACTTACAAATTTTCCGTCAAAAAGAGATGACTCAATGCCTTAATGTTAGCTTTTTCCCTTGATGGCCATGAGTTAATTTGGTTTTTTCCTAAAACCAGAATATTCTTTCCATACTCCCTTGTAAGTTCTCCGAGTACGCACGCGAGCTAAAAAAAAAAAAAAAAAAAAAAAGGTCAACACCTAAACAAAACCCCCACAAAAAATCAAACTACCTGACTAGACAAAGAAAACTTTGTCTTTTTATTATTTCCATGATATGCTACATTCAGTCCATCTACAACTAAACCATGAGGACCGGTTCGTTTGATAAAGTTCTCGAACGACTTTAATTCTACCGGGTTTGATTTGAGGTACACATCAGTGCCGGTGATGACCGAATCCAACACGGCATCTCGTAGAGTTTTGAAATCTTGATTTGAGATGTTAACTTTGTCTAGATGTGTATTGCAATGACTGCAGTAACCTCTGTAAAGAGAAATAACCACAGAATTGTAAAATTCTTTGTAAACTTTGCAAAAACTGTACAAAATGTCTAATATTATATGCAGTTCCCCGATTCGAAGAGTCATATTTTATTTTCTTATTTTTAAAATATAAATATTTTTCGTAATAGAGTAGAATCCCGACCATCCAGGGCGTCGGGAAATCGATTGTCTGCGATAGTTTATTTCCTGAATGTGCATAAACTATAAACTTGTGCATTCAACATACAGTACAGTTGGACCCGCCAGTAGCGACCTCGGCTGTAGCGTCAACCCGCTTATAGCGTCACGTTTGGTGCGGTCCGGCCAAAAAGGTAGGGTTTTCTATTTTTTATTTTACGGTTTGTACACATACACCAGATAATAATTTTTATTTGGTATTCTTACGCTTTTTTAACGTGTATGTTTGATTCACAAAAATTTATTTTTGTTGACTAAGCTTTTCGACAACTCTCGTTGTCATCATCAGGTCTCGAAACAATTAAACCAACACCTTAGAATCAAGGAACCACAACAACTACATACTCAGGCGTAATATTAACATATTTCCCAGCATAACCACCGAGCTCAAACATCTTCCGAATCCTATCGCTTATATCAAACGGCATGGTGGCTCGAATCCCGCCGAAATAATCCACTAGCTTCAAACCAATCCACATATTATTTTCTTCTCTGCACAAATCAATCCACTTTAACACAACCTCATTACTCAAAAACTTTGAATACAACAATTGTCCCCAAACAAAATCAAATCTCCGATTCTTAAGCGCCGTCATCATGAATGCATTATAAGCGCGGTCCCAAAATCTTTCCTTATTCTTCTTCAAACCATTCATCAACTCAATTCCCTTTTCCCACTCCTTGGTTTGGGCCAATGCCAATATACAGCTGTTAATCACATCACTGTTATATGCAAATTCATTCTTCTTAAGGTCTTTGTATGCATTCAAAATGAGTTCTTCCATGTCAGGTCTGTCAAATTTGGCACATAATTGCAGGAAAAAAGTCCAAGTTGCCACATTTGGAGCTGTATTTGTATGTTTGCAGTAGGAAATGAGTGATTTTGCGGTCTGTAAATCCTCTTCCGTATCCAAACACCTCATTACGGAGCCCGAGAAGGATTCTTCCGTGTTTATATAGTGTCTGTTGAGTGCTTCGGTTTTAATTGAGTCCCATTCCGCAGTTGTATACCATTTGCTTTCCTTGATTATATTTTTGAACTTTTTTTGGAGTATCTGTTCCCTCCTTTCTCTCGTTTCTTTGACGAATTTTGCAGTTCCGTGGATTTTTGTTGAAGGTACGGTACCGTAGGTGAGTTTTTGCAGCTTTGGTAAAGGGTTGAAGACGATTTTGACAGCCGTTTTGGTGATCATTGCGTGGAAACGCTTCAAAAATGTGCTCCCCGTCGCCATTGCAAAAATGGTTGACGTTAAATCGTGCGAATGAGAAATTATTACGTCATAATTATCGAAACTACCACCCGCACCGTACTTCCTGTTATAAAAATCAACATATAAATAAAAACGAATAAAATCGCTTTTTATTTCCAGAAAAATTAAATAGAAAATTAACAACAATCAGAAAAGAAACTCATAAATTTATTTCGTCGCTAACTCTCGCACACATCCCCAAGGATATCCAACGGGTCCGACCAACGGGTACCATGCGGCCGCTATCAACCAAACAGCTGCGGTACTACAACTACTCATTAGATGGTGAACAGCAAAATGCAAACTATGAATTTCTACGAGTGAAGACGCAACATTTTCCTCCTTTTTCAATAGAATTCAACATAAAAATCAAAGGATGACAGATTTATTTAAATCAGCTCTGGGTTACTTAAGTGGCTCGAACACTCGCGACGACAACGAATTCGTAGGACAAATTGTCGAATTAGGAAATGTCAAATTTCGTATAAAAAGAGTCATAGCCGAAGGTACACATATATTTTTCATGTATTTTTGCAGGTATTTGAGAGATTTTGCTGGGAAAATGCGAGGAATCGCTCGGAAAAAGGCGAAATCGAAGAAACGTATGTGGAAGTGAAGTTAAGCCGCTCCGATTGTGAAAATTGTAAACAGATCAAGTTACCGACATGGAAGTGAAATCTTTCAGATGGAGTTTGATTTATTAAATAATAGTTGGTTTATTAATGGGTTTATTAAAGGGAATTGGTGGTGTGAAGTTATTTGTGGGTTTTTTGTGTGTGTTGTGTTTCGTTTGTGATTTTTTTTGATTATTTCTGATTTTTTTTTTGTGTTGCAGGTGGATTTGCTTTTGTGTTTGTGGCGCAGGATGTCAGTTCTGGGAAGGAGTTTGCATTGAAAGTGAGTTTGAGATGCTGAAGAGAGTTTTTTTGAGGTTTTTTTAGAAATTAAGTTTGGGATTGTGCGGGAATTTGAGGTAAAATGAGTGACATTTTTAGAAATTCTTGTAATGCGAGTTAAATTTTGAAAATTTTTTTATGAAATGAGTGAAATTTTGGGGGAATTAATTTAAAATTAGTGAATTTTTTAGGTTTCATGAGATTGTATAAGAAATTTTTGTAAAATATGTGAAATTTTTGAGAAATTCTTGTAACTTTAGTCACATTTTGGACAATTTTTGTAAAATGAGCAAAATTTTGAAGGAATTTGTGTAAAAACAGTTAAATTTTGGTGATTTCGATGTGATATGAGTGATGGATTCAATTTTTAGATGATTATTGGAGGAAATTTTACAAAAACAGTAAAAATATTGATATAATTAATGAAGTTTTGAGTAAAATGTAATGTATTTAATAGTATTTAAAGGTTGTTCCAGATTTGGTGATTAATTCCGCAGGATTGAGGAAATTTTTGAGAAGTTTTCATTTAATCTTAAGAATTTCCTGGAATTTTTTTGGATTGCGCAACTTTTTGAGGTTGCAAACTCAAAATTTTTGTTGTTCTTGGAATTTTGTTAATTTATATACATAATCATAAAATCTAATAACTTAATGAGAATAATTTAATTTGAACGAAATTTTCAAACCACGTGTGGTTTGAATCTCCTGTTATGATTTTTGCTCAATTTTACAAAAATTACAAAAATAAGATCAAACTTTATTGAATTTTCATTGCATTTTGTTGTTTTTACAGAGGTTTTATTAAAATTTTATTGCATTTCTGCATTTTCGCAAGAATTTCATTAAAATCTGATTGAATTTTGTATTTTTAAAAAGAATTTTATTGATTTCGTATTCAATTTTTATAATTTTTCAGTAATTTCATACAAAATTTCAGAAACTTGGCTTAAAAAAACTGCAACATTTTTGTTAAAAATATTAATTTCTGCAAATTTTGGTAATTTATGCAGTAAACTTGCAGATTTTTATTTTTTATTCGCAAATATTTGCAATACTCGTCAAATTTTTTACTAAAATTTCATAGTTTTTGCTAAAAGTCACCAAATAACTGCAAATTTCATTCATAAAAACTCCCATTTTTTTATTTTACAAAAATTGAACGATACAAATATCCTCAATTTAAAAAAAAAATCAATAAATTCATTTACGATAACTTCAAAAATCTTTAATTCAAATACCATTTTCATACCATCACTGCCAATCATTAATTCGGTGCCTAAATTTACCTTTTATTTCTTCCAGAGATTATTAGCAGGTGATGAAGACACAAAACAAGCAATTATGCAAGAAATAGCTTTACTGGTAAACATTAATTGACAATTATACTCTGCTTGCATACAAAATAATTTTGTTATTTCCTCTTGTAGAAAAAATTATCTGGTCATCCAAATATAATTCAGTATTACTCTGCTGCGGCTGTGGACAAAGAACGGTCCGAACATGGAAAAGCGGAATTTCTAATACTCACTGAGCTGTGCACAGGTAAAAATATGAAAATAAATGAAAATGTAAAGTAAAATTGAGATATTGTGTAAAATTTAGTGGTTTTTGTTTGATTCTATTTAAATCATTAGATTTTAATTTTAAAAAATCCATGTGAAAAATTATTACAGAAAATATTTAAGTTTACAGGTCGAACCTCGATATAACGAACTCGAAGGGACCGTCAAATCTGTTCGCAATATCGAGAGTTCGTAATATCCGAATTTTTTAACATTGAATGAATGGATAGGAATCCAACCAAACTTTCAAAAAAATTCATTAAAACGAGGAATTCGCAATAAGCGAGTTCGTAATAACGAGGTTCGACCTGTATACAAAAACTTGTAAAATAATGCAAAAAGTTTGTAAAATGTTGTAGAAAATGCATGATAATGGAAAAAATTGGTATATAATATTTGCAAAATTTAAAAACCATTGTAAAAAAAACAAAAACATAAATAATGCTCCAAAACATTCAATATTATGTCAATACAGCATTTATATAATTTGCAATCTACCCAATATTGCATTAAACATTATAAAAATATTAAAAAAAATATGAACAACAAAAAATTGAGATTAGATAGCTGAAAATTATTTAACATTTTACAATTTAATTTTATCTCAACGACTAAAATTTAAACCCAAAATTAGAAATTTATAAACATTTTCAAAAAATGACCTAAAATTTCAATTATAGATTTTTTTCCAAATGGACTCCATGGCAGTTATTGCAAATTAAGATTTTTAAAAAAAAATTTTGATATACAAAGTTTTCCATCAAATATTGTGATTTTTGCATAAAATTGGCTTATTGGAATTATATTAAGACTATGAAAATTAAAATAACTGAAAGAATAATTAATTTAATTGTTTATTCGAAGACAGGAGCTATTCGAAGTGTAGAGACTATTTGATAAAATAACTAAATTCAAAAATTAAATTACAGTAGATCCCGCTTATTGTGATCACTTTGGGACATCCACAAAGTGATCACAATAACCGATTGATAACATAAACCAAAAAAACAAAAAATTCAGTTTTTACCATTGTTTTTCATTAATATGTTAACAATTCAAAACTAAAAGGTGTTTGGTAAATTTTAATCTCTTATTATAAAGAAAAATTGATTTTGAATCATTTTTGATC